>JAQZBX010007237.1:24622-39662 GCA_029593785.1 Cabassous unicinctus | reverse complement strand
CAGTGGTGGTGGGCCTTGAATGGTCATGGTGGCCTTTCTTCTTCTGATAGATCAGAGCTGTCCAATGTCCCACTGCCCGAGGGCACTCAGCAGAGGGGCCAAGTGGGACCTAGAATCTAGCTTTTCCACCACTGGTCAAGCTGTGCACCCTGAAATGGGGCTGCATCTGCCCAGAGAGGGTAACCTTTCAGCTGTGCACCATGGCATCTGATGAGCTAGCAGTGGCTCTGTGTTCTTTCCTGCCTTCATCCTCTCCTCTGCCTGACCCTTAGTGACCTGACCAGGCAGACACATTGGCCTTGCTCTGGGCTCCTGGGCTGTGCACACTAGGAAGCAATGTGGGCGTGTAATAAATGCAACCACAGCAGGCACCTAGGTGGTCCGGGCCAGACCAGGTATTCTGGCTGCCTGACCTATGAGGCACCCTGCTGCCAATCTCCTGGGCACCTGAGGTGGTAGTGATGGTGGGACTCCTGAAATCAGGATCTATAGAAAGCCAGACCGTATGCTCAAGTCACTTTTGGCGGATACCTAGGGCCTGTGTTTGTCCCCACAATGGAATAACTCTCTTGCTTTAGCACCTGCCCTTCTGTACTGTGTTTGGTGAAGCCCTTGAGGCTGGTCAGGTGTGATTATGTGATAGATCAGAGATGCTCCAAGTGATGCCAAGTCTGGGGCTCCTGCCATGGCTTTGCCTGCCTGCCTGATGCCTGGGGGAGGGAGATGAGAGCAGGGTCTCTGATAGGCACTCAGGGACAAGAGGCACACACCTGTTTCTGGAGATCTGACTCAAGACCACAGTGGAACCAGCAGGGAGGTGGTTTCAGTTCCTTATCGAGAGGACCTTTCTGACTTCCAGCATGGATGAAGGAACCAGCTTTCTCTAGAAATGGGAGGGAGAGGCTCTTGGGCATCAGATACTTCCAGGGTTTTTGGAGATTCTTGGTATATATATATATATTTTTTTTTTAGTGAAAAAGGTCAAAATTGGGGGAAATGGTGACAAATTATAAATGTTTACACATAATAAATTAATGTGATCAATACATAAAAATACAAAGCAGTCTGTGCTGTTTACAAGAGCTCACAAGGTAATTTCAGGATTTAAAATGAACATTAAATTAAGGAAGGAGATCCAGGGATGGATCCAGACTTAAATTCTTCCAGCCCTGTCAGTGTGTCTCAGTGACCATGTGTGTGACTTCATTTGGAGTTAGTGTCCACAGCCTTTGAGACCTTTTGTGGACACATGCCTGAGCTAACTGGCCTTCTGGCCATCCCCCCTTTCAGTTACCAGAATCATTTAAGCCTGAGGCTGAACAAACTATCTTTTAGGGAAACCGTAGTGGGAATTAAGGCCGAAAGCTGAGTGTCCTGTAATTATAAGTGGTGAGATATGTGTGGAGGGTGGGGGTGGCACCTTCACACTTTATACTTTTGTCCCCAAAATTGTTTTAGTTGAGAATTAGCATTCCCCACCTCCTCCAAATGGTTACACAAATATTAATTTCAAGATTAGTGTGGCACCTACATGTAGAGCTGAATTTTGTGGGGTTACAAGGCAGAGTTTGTTTATTTACATATGTATTTACAATACCGTGAACTCTCAGATGCAGTTGATGAGGGGTGAGAGGCGCTGGCAGTTTCCTAATCGGCCCAGCGTCCCGGGGCTAGGGCAGGCGCTGGCCTGGGTTCATAATGCTCACCCGAGCAATGCTGCTTGGTGGGAACTTTTGTACTAAGTGACGGTGTAGACAGGACCAGGTTCTCTAAAATTCTATCAAAATTTTCTTTCTGGAGTTACCTGGGGGGAGGGGTGGCATTGGTTCCGTGGGTGGCATTTTGGAAGAAAAAGTTGTCATCTTTTTAGAAAAAAGAAAGAGAAGGGTGCATTTACTCAAGAAGAATGATGAAGGATGAGGTAGGGCACAGAGGCCCGCAGTGTTCCTTTCAATACAAGTGGACCCGCAGATATGCAGTTGCGTTTCCATATAAGAGAAGCAGGGTGGGGAATGGAAAGGAGAAACAATTCCCTATTTTCTTTACTGATGACCCATGACAGTTGTGGAAGGGGGGCTAAAAGGGAGGGGGGAAACGAGGCAGGAGGGGGGAAACAGAGAGGTCTTTCAGTGACAGAGCAAGGAAAATGGCAAATTATCCATGGTTTCCAGAAATCCGTGGAGGCCCCCTCGGCCCCTGCCCTGTTAAATACAGTGCCGGCTGTATGCATTTCCCACCTCGGATATGTCTGCTTGAATATTCCACGCATTATATACTGATGTGTTTGGTTGTGTACAGCCTGCCTACTGTGAGATGAATCTTGGGCTCCCGTGGAAGTCCTGGTGGACATCAGCTGTATTCTACTGCTGGGTAAGAAATGCCTTCCGAAACGACACTGGGCAATTTCACAGCCAAATAAATTCTTTCCACAAGAATTTCTCAAGTTTGATTGGGGTTCACAGGCCTGTGCTGGGGGTGGGTGGGGTGAGGGGGAGACAATCTGTGTGTTTGGGCTTGGCAGGCCCTATCAGTGGATGGGGTTTGAAGTGCGTTTGTGGTTTGGGCCAGTCTCAGATGAAACAATGTCCTTTTTGTGCCCAAAAGAGAGTGGGGGAGGCAAAAAGGGTGTGCATGCTTGTGCAGGGAGGGCCGACGGAGGTGCAGGCACTGAACTAAAGAGGGGAGCGGGCAGAAGGTGCTGCCCCCCTCCCCACTTCTGCCCCCCCACAAGCAGTGAGGCCTGGAATCAGTTTTCACATCAGCTGCTAGAGGCTAGAAATCAATCCAGCACCTCCTTCAAAGCCTCTGATTTTTGCCCTCCTGGAAGATTTCTTGAGGTTAAATCTTCTTCAGGGCACAGATTAAAAAAATCATAGCCCCTGCTGTGACTGTCACTAGGTGTTAGCTCCTCAAATCCAGGCTGCACCTGCCACAGGAAGTTACTAAAGCCAGAGTTAATTTTGTTGAGCAGTTTCATTTTTGTCCGCTTCGTGTTTTTGAATTCTTGAGAAAGTTTTCAGAAGACATTAAAAACATTTTTCCCTCCTGGATGCTTGGGGGTCAAGTGTGGGAAACCCAAGTGAGGGTCTTTTCTTGTATGTGTACAAAAGAAATCGCAGTGAAATTCATCCTAATGGAATTCAACTACTGGTTTATGGAAAGAATTCAGAAATAAATGCAGGGAATGGAGGAATCGCTGAAGTGTTTTCCCTTTGCTTTTCTCTACTTTAACGCTTGGCTACATAAATTCATGTTGGGTTGGAACACAAATGCATTTTGTTTGTAGTAATTAAAATGTTTTAATGAGACAACCATAAAATCCACCATTAATTATTTTATTTCAAACACTTCTGCCTTCTTTTGAAACAGGTCTATTTAGAAATAGTTTAGAGAGTAGCCTGCAGTTTTATTCTTTCCTCTGCATTATACACAGGAGTGGAGAAGTCATTTATAAATAATTACACAATGTTTTGGGTCTTTGGGCTTGTATAATATATCAAAGCGATTAGTACACTTATTGTTCCATTGTAAATGCTTTTTTTCTCCTTTCAGTTTCACTTGCCTTGTCTTCTAGCTAAACCTTTTTCTGGAAATCTTTTGTCTTCTTCGTTCTTTTTGCTTGTTACAGTCCAGGAGCATTCTTCTTATTCAAACACTCGCAGCAGGGGCAAAGAAAGCGACTTCGGCCGCATCTTAAGTTTTACCAATAACTTTCTGGCATTTTCTTTTCTTCCAGTTTTCCCAGACTACCTAGGGGCAATGAAGAATTATAACATACATGAATTATTGGTACTCCCCTTGAGTTAAAGAGGGAAGAAAATGCTTCATTTTCTATGCCCCCAAGGGACCGAACGAGCGGGCAGCCGCTAAACAATGTATTTATCACTTTGCATCTCTTTGGACGCCGGCCGCGCCCCGCGCGCCCCCACCCTCGCCGCAGCCGTAGTTTTGCTCCGGCCCTGGAGAGCCAGCGTTTCTCTATTTCTTTTATGGAGCCACAAATAAAGACTCCTTGCCTGGGAGAAGGGGGTCTCCTCCGAGCCCTGCGCAAACGACCCTCGCGCTGCGGCTCTTCCCACGGCTGGGGCCTCCGAGAGCTGGGAGGGGCCCGCGCGGGCCTGACCCCCGCGCCCAGGTCAAGCGAGAGAGGGAACTTGGTTGCAAACTGGTTCCAGTTCAGCGAAAGGGCCGGGCCGCCGCCGGAGCAGCGTGAGGGGATTAGGGCCGCACGAGAGGCGACTGCGCTGTGGCTTCCAGCCACGTGAGGAAAGAAATAGCTTCAAAAGCCCCCAACCAACTAATCCTTGCCATCGGCAGGCCGGCCGCGCCCGGACCCTGGCTCGCCTCTGCGGGGCTGGCTGCGGGTGGGAGCGGGCAGCCCGGCTCCTCGCGCCCCTGGCCCGGATTCACGGCGGGAAGATGACACCCTTTCCCCACCTCCCCGTTCCTGGGTTCCCCCGAGGCAAAGTCGGGGCAGTCCCTGGAGACCACCGCGCCTTGGATAAAAGCGGCGTTCACGTGGTAACACTTGGAAGCTTCCGACGCTCCGGTAGTTAGGATGCAGGATCAGGATGAAATCGGGGGAAAGACGGGGAAGTTAGGTGTTGGCATAGATCAGGGCGTTCCACTAAGACAAGGATGCCAGATTACAGATGGATCGAGGGAGAGAATAGCGGTGAAGGAAACCCGCGGGAGAACCCGGCTCTTTCCCTCGCCCCCTCCGGCCCGGCCCCCCGCCCCCGGGCCGAGGGACACTTCGCAATCTGCCAGCGCCGCGCGCCGTTTCCATATGAAGGGCCGCGCCGGGTGCCTTGGGAGCGCTGAATGGCCGCGCGCGGGCGGGCGGGCTGGATTTGGCCGCATTTGCATAGCAGGTGCTGATGCTTGTCCATTCTTACTTAAAGAAGTTTTAATATGGGATAAATTACCAGGAATTAGGAGCAGGCGTGGGCGGGAATAAAGGAACCGTGTCATCCGTCTTCTTACAGCCGCCTGGCGCGGAAGGAGAGGAGGGCAAAGGAGCGAAATATTAAGTGAGAATCAACTGGAAAAGTCTTCTTAAGAAGCTACAGCCTCCTTCCTTGACTTTATCCGCCCCCCCCCCCAAAAAAAAAGAGCAAAGAGGAAACAGGAAGGAACTTGAGTCAATTTGATTTTAGAATCGTTTTGCTGAGAGTAAAGCAGTAATCCCAGGGACAGTAATAAAATTAGTGCGTCAAGATCTTTGAGTCAGAGAGTCTGGCGGAGTTTAAAATGTTAATCCTGACCCTAATCCACCCCGTTGGCGGCGGTGGAAGTACCACTCCAGGAGCGATTGTTTTTTGTCCCGCCAGGCGAGGCCCACATGGGCCCATTTTCTTGAGATGACAACGAATATTTTCCTGTAGGTGCACTCCGAGGCGCACCGGCGCCAGGGCCTTCCCCCGGGGGTGGGGTGGGGGTGGGGGGCTGGCATTCAGCGGAACGCGGCCCATGTGGCGGCTTGGGGGTACCACTCGCACCCAGGTTCATTTCCAATGTTGGCAATCAAAGCAAAGGGGAGTTTCAAAGACGCTGGATAATAAAGAGAGAGGGCTTGGGGAAGGCTCTCTTTGCCCTGCCCCCTCCCCATTAAAATGGACCCAAGGGAATTTCCTCTGGTTTTCAGAGGAAAGGTGATGAGTGGATAGGCCCATGGCCTCCCCCAAACCTGGGTCTTGGGGATTGGGGATGGGGAAATGGCTACCCCAGACTCCAGCCTCCCAGATTGTAGATCTGCTTCTCTGCTTCTTGAGAGAAAAGCCGTGGTGTTGGGGGCCCCTGAGAGGTCTCCAAATACTTGGGGGCCTGGGAGGAGGCCAGGGTGAAGAAAGGGTGGTCATGTCACTCCCTTGCCAGAGCCTGGGCTCTTGTTACCTCTGGGGTCTCCACACCAAGATGCTGTCAGACCTATGGGACAGTCGGCTGCCTGCTTTCTGAGCGGCCAAATGCCAAGGCTCTCTTCCCTTTTGCCCTCGGGAATAAGGAACCTTTCTCCTTTCCTCCTGGGCCCATGCATTGCTCAGCCCGCTCTGATCCCTGGTGGTTTCCCTCGCCTGGCCCAGTCTGATCCAGCGTTGGAACAGGACCACACCTGGGATCACGCGGGCAGGGCTCACGCCTGCTTTTCCCAGAAGGCAGCGTGAGATGCCCAAACGGACCATATGGTTTGGAGCGAGAGCCTTGGAGCCTACAGACAATGGGGAAGTGAGAGGCCGAGGTCAGTGGCAGAGCTTGCGCGGCTGCAAACCTCCCTTTCAGTCTAATGAAGCTGTTGTCTGGGGGTAATGATGCAAATACCCGGGCCCTTTCTCGCCACGATAGTCTAGAACGTGATTTGTCATACAATCTCAATCTTTGGGAGGACTTTAGACAGAACCTCCCCCAAAGATGGAGATGAGCCATATGTGCAGTTTGCATCTGAAGTGGGAGTGGGAGCGGCGGGAGGGGGGCGCTGCCCACACTGACTTCCCCACAGGACAGCGTTCTGGCCTGGGCCCGATAGCTAGGAGGACACAGTCCCTGAGGAGCCGTGGGCTCCCTGATCCTGGGGGGCTCGTGAGTGGGTGCAGCCAGTGTGCTGATGACAAATTAGCAGTGTGTGCTGGGAGAGTAATGCGGAGGGTCTGGAGATGCTGAGGGGTGAGGGGTTTGCTCTCCCCTGTTCTGGTTTCCGATGCGGCAAAGAGGACAGAGACAGGGCCCTTCTGGATGAAATGCTCATTTAATAAAAATGCTTGGGTGTCACTGTTCTGAGTATCCAGCTGATGCTGTTTGGGGCCAGGCTGGACAATTCAGTGAGTAATTGAAGAAGCAGCAGGGACCAGGTGAGTGGCATCCTGGGCCTGGGGCGGGTGGGGACAGGAGAGAGGGGAAGACATCACCAAAGTGAGGGAGAAAAGCAGGAAAAGTGAAAAACCAGGTCCTGCTGAGTCTGGTGGTGGTTGCTGCTTCTAGGAAAACAGGAGTCTCATTTGGGAGGGGCCTGAGGCAGGTGAACTGTCCCCCAAGCCAGGGTACTATGAATCTGCCCCAAGTGTGGGGGCAGAAACACATCACCAAAGATCAGTTTAAGGAAACCAGACCACCATGTAATGAATTGACCTAATAGCCCCCGCCTCCCCCCCCCTTTTATTTTGCAATTGAGAAACACCGTTGGCCCAACATGATCCTAATAATAGTTGGCAATGCCTATTAGTGGTGGAGAGAAGGTGTCTGTGGGACGGAGTCTGTCCCAGCTGAGGAAGGAGAGGAGGTGGAGATGGCCCATTCACGTCCACCTGTGGACCAGGCCTGCCTTCTCTGCCCACTCTCTCTGGTACCCTCAGCACCTGGCACAGTGCCTGCTCTAGCCTACAGGGGGATGCTCCAAGGACACTCATGAAGAGAGCAACTGTGTGCATGGGTACCGGGTATCAGTGCATGCGTGTGTCTGCCTGCATGCTCACCTTTAGGGGAGTTGGGTTGCACCACTCTCTGGCGTTACTCCACCCCTGTAACCTGAGAGTTGCTCTGCAAGTAGGCACCGCAGCCCCAGGCGCTGCTGGCTGCTCAGCCCCTGGCTGGTAGAGGGTTTGCTGGGTGGGTATCTGTTCACCATTCTATGGGGCTGTAACTTTAGGAGATAAAAGTGGGGTGGGGTGGGAAATGGAGGTGCCATACTCTGAGGAGGAGAGGTCCCCAATGACCCCTGCTGGCTGTGGTGGCTGGGCAAGTTTGGATTGAAACCCGGACCATGCCTTCACCGCCAATCACTCTTATGGCCACAGGTAAGTCGTCACCAGGCCCCCTTCAAGTCCTGGCCACATGATACTCTTTATGCCCCCTCCGATGCCCCAGCCTCCTCTCCTGGCATTGAGGGTGAGAGGAGGGGGGAGTTCCCTCCATGGGCGACAACACCAGCTCTCAAAGCCCAAGCCACAAGCTCACCGCAACACCTGTTACCACCGAGAGCTGTGTCCTGGAGTGGGTGCTGGGATGTGGCTCTCCTGGGGTTGGTGTTGGGGGGTGCTGGGAACCCAGCGGGACTGGCTTTCTGCTAATTTGGAGGCTATTCAGAAAATTCTGTTTAGAAAAATGGGCATCTCTCTAGAGCATCCCAGTCTTCTCTCTCTTTCATAAGGATGTTCCCAATGGAGTGCCCAGGAGTCAGCAGCCCTTTACTTCTCCACCTCATCTCTATCATGTCATCATCACCATCCATATGGATATAACTATTATGTGTGAACAAATTTCTTTTGCATGTGTGCTGGACACTGAGCTAAGCTCTCGATATGCATGATTTTATTCAGTCCACACAATGAGTCTATGAGTTGTGTATTTTTTATCTCCCTTTTAAATACAGGGGCCTGAGGCTCAGGAATACTCGTGTCCTCATCCTCCTCTGTGTCCCTCTCTGCCTTGATGTGAACACTGCCACCAGCTTGGGCTTGGTGCTGGGGCATGGGGATGGCAACCACAGCCCTGTCTGGGGTGGGGGTGGGGTGCTGATTGTACAGAATGGTGACCAAAGCCCGGGGGGACCAGCAGTTCTGGAGAGAGGGCAGCGCTGGCAGCTGTGGAGGTGGGGGAAGGTGGGGGAAAGCCTGTACTTGTGGGGAAGGGCCCTGACCACAGGCACACAGGGGACGTTGCTGGTTTGGGAGCTGGTTTCTGTTCTTGTTTTCCTGGGGGGAGAATTGAGAGGTCTGGATTCTCTCTGCTACCTTGGGAAAATCCTTCCCTGTCTGGGCCTCAACTTCTTTATCTCACATAAGGAGGATGGGAGTGAGGGTGGGTGGGAGGGGACCAAGGCATCTCCTGGGACTTGGAGACCAGCTGGAGATTGCCAAGTTCATTGGTGCAGCCTGCCCTCACCTGAGGTTTTTGGGAGTCACCTGGGTGTGACATCAAATCATCTCCTCTCCTCTCTGGTCTCCCTATCTGCACAGTGAGCAGAGAGTAGGAGGGACCCAGAGAGTTGAGCTGTACTTCAGAGCTGAAGCCAGCAGCCTCTCTGAGTGGTGTAGGAGACATTCTCTGGCTCTGGTTGGTGTGAAGCTCATGATCCTAGAATTTGTGGGTTGTCCCTGCAGAACCCAGCAGGACCTCAGCTCATTGATTTATTAGTTCATTTGTGCATTGTTCATGCATTCATTCATTTATTCATTGTCATGATCTTGAGTCAGCTTTTCCTGGGTAAAAGTTCACTTTACTTCCCTGCTTAAAACCTTTCATAGCTTTCCCACTGCAATTAGCACAGAAGACCCCTGCCTTTTTATTTAACCATGGTTAACAAGGCTCTGCCGAGCTGGGTGGGTATCTCAGCCTCGTGGCCCTGTAGCCACACTGCTCTCCATTTAGGGCCTTTAACACTCCTCAGAGTTGTGCACTTGCTGTCCCCTCTGCCCGGGGGCCTCTTTCTGTGGCTGGCTCCTTCTCATCCTTCAGGTTTCATCTTAGAGGCCACCTCTAAAGCCATCCTCCCCGCCGCCACCTCGTCAGTCTTCATCATGTCGCCCTATTTCTGCCAGCACATGAATTTATAAGTAGTTTATATATTTATCTGTTTACCTGTTTCACGTCTGGCACTCTGCCTACACTGAAAGTTACATGTGGTGGCAGCGCCTCAACCAGCTCCCGTGTCCAGAGCAACACCTGCTACGTGAGAGGTGCTCACTCTGTTGCTGTGGTTGAACAGGAAGGTTGATTCGAATGTATTTCACATGGTAAAGTGTGTACCCTGCTATGACAGTAGGTCTCCAACGGTCCGGCTCCAGTAAAATCCAGGCATGAAGAGAGAAGGAGCAGCATATGTGAATGTTTAGTTGTGCACTGTGTGTGTGTGTGTGTGTGTGTGTGTGTGTGTGAAGCTGCTTCTGAGTGGGGCGTGCTCATGGTGAGCCTCTCTCAAGACTGGGGACATGTTCTGACCTGGCCTGACTCCCATGGGATGACTGTGTGTCAGGCGTGAACCCACAGGACCCTCTGAATCACATCGTTTGTGCCCAGAGGAGACCTCTGAACCTGCCAAAGCGGGGGTGTCCCTTCTCTTTTTGGAAGGGAGCTTTGCAAACATGCTTCTCTAAACAGGGTAGGGATATACATGGGCAGGGGTTTCAGTCTCAAATGGAGAGCAGGTATCCCTGGAACACTCAGGAGGGGCAGGGAAGAGGAGGGACTCCTCCTGGGAGAGAGGGAGCCGAGAGATTGCTGAGGACAAGATGCACCTGGGTGGGCAGCCATCGACGGACCAACCTGGGGCTGCTTCTAAGGAAAGCCGCTTCGTGCAGTGGGGACGGTGGGGGCCTGGCATGTCTCTCCACCGTTCCCAGGAAGCTCCACTTTTGGGGTGAGAGTATGGGGCCCTGCCCTGCTACCATGTCCTCAGCAGCCCTCTAAGTTGCTCCCCACCACTTCCCTGAGCTTGACACTGCTGAGCACTGGTAGTGGGTCAGGTGAGGGCTGCATGGTGGGAGAAGAGCCCCATCCTGCCCTCCTGCAGCTGGCAGTCTTGCCTGGGGCTCAGAACACGGGCATGCAAAGCGGCCAGTGAACAGCCACTCATTCGCTCACTGGGTCATCCGCCAACCAATTGTGGAGGGCCTCCTTGTGCTGGGGTCACTGTGCGTGGCGCCGGGAGATCCGAGGAAACCCGGCAGAGTGGACCTCCTGGAGTTTTCATGCCAATGGGAAAACAGACCACAGTCACATAAATAAAGACACGAGGTAACAGCAGGTGGCGGGGAGTGCTGAATAAACAAGGTGCCATTGTGGGGAAAACAGGAGCAGCCTGCTCCAGCTGAGGTGGTCAGAGAGGAACTCTGGGGAGGTGACATCGAAACTGAGACACCCATGGGGAGAGCTGGAGGGAGAGTGTCCCAGGCAGAGTCGCCAGCCAGTGCAAAGACTCTGGGGCAGGAACAAGCTGGTAGTATGTGAAGAACTGACAGAAGACCCGGGTGTATGAAGTAAGGCTTCAGGAGTGAGGTGCGGGCCACCTGTGGCCAGGATGTGCCTGGCAACATACGGTGAGTGAGCACAAGTGGTCACCGAGCACTTACCATGTGCCTAGCTCTGTGCTGGAAGCGTTACACGCAGCGTCGTGTCTAATCCTCACACCAACTCGGTGAGGTGTGCACTTTTATACTCCTGGCTGTGCAGAGGAGGCAATGGAAGCTCAGACAGGTGAAGCCGATCACCAAAGGCCACCCAGCAAGTCAGTGGTGGAACCTGGCTTTGGAGATAAGACTGACTCAAGAGTCCATGTTTGTAACCACCAGGCTCTTCTGTCTCCCAGGATACAAAGAGTCAGCAAACTGCACCGCAAACAAACATGCTATGAGGCAAGGGACAGAGAAGGGGGAGACCAGAGAAAACTGTAGTTATGGCCTCAGGCTGCTGGGAGGATGGTGTGTGAGGGGCTTAGCAGGGTGCCTGGCAGTGGTGCTGGCTAGCAGAAAGGATTAAATTTGGAACTGCTTTGCATGACCTCCTTTGATACTGTCCTGGAGATGTAGAGAGACATGTAGACGTGCACATAAATGAAAAGTCACCCTTAAGGCTGCACCCACTTGAGTTTATTATCCTCGATGAGCAGGGCTAAAGGTGGACAACAGTGCCACCTGTTGGTTAAAAAGGGTGTGGCTGTACAACAACTCAAGAGCTCATCCCCTGGGTGCACAGGCCTGCACTGGGTGTGGGGATAGGCGATAGGGTGCAGGGGATGGGGGGAGGCGAGAGAATTCAGAGTCACAGCTTTGTCCTCCGGGAATGGAGAGAAGTGAGTGGGGAGGCTGGACTGCCCGCCTCAGGTATTTCTTGTGCATGTGGGAGGCTCTCAGAAATTAAACCAGGCAGGGGTGGGTTGAAGAAGTGAGACTGAGAAGCTCAGAGAGGCTCCATCAAAGAGGAAAAACCCTAGCAAGCAAGGGCTTGAAAAGACACAATGGCATTTTTGCATAACTGTGAAATGATGTATGTACAAGCTATTTACTGCAGTCTTAGTTGTAACATAAAGGATGGAAATGACTCACGTGTGCATCATAAAGGAGTGGTAAAATGAAGTATGTTGCTTCCGTATAGAGTAGTGCCATGTAGCTTGAAAAATGTAATGAGCAAGCTCTTAACGTACTGATGTGGAAAAGTCTCCTTGATATATTAACTGGAGGAAAAAACCTCACAAAGTGTAGAAGATGTGTAGAGATGGCCATGTTGTACATAAAGAGAAGAGGGGGTGTTTAAATACATATTCATCTTTGCTTCTCCAAGCATAAACTCTGGAATGATGTACGAGAAACTGTTAACAAAGTGGTTGTCTGTGTGTGTGTGAGTGGGTGGGGGATAGGACCTAGAGGGAGACCATTTATCTTAAAATATATTCTTTTATGTGTTTTTGATTTTCACGTTAGTGGTTTTAAAAAAGAAAAACTCTGCACAAACGTCAGATGGAATTCTGATCCCACGGTCCCCCTGTGACCTAGGGTAACCTTTGCAGAGGTGACTCTTCCTCTGTAGGCACAGACAAAGGTGTGGGGGTGTGCTTCTGGGAATCATTTGCCCCCTCCAGGTTGATGTTTGAGCAGCCGCGAGGTGGAGCTCAGCACCCCTTCTCCCAAAGCCATCTATTCACTTGGGAAAGCCTTTCCAGCTGGGGAAGCCTGGAAGGTGGCTGCGGAGAACTTGGGAATTAAAGTGCCTAGAAGGCAGCTCCCCCAGTCCCTTGGAGGAAATCCCCTCTCCTTGACATGCAAACCAGCCCCATCCTACCCTGCCAAGTCAGGGGCGGTTTCCTCCTTCCACAGGTGAGGGAACTGAAGCTCAGAGGGGTTGCCCAGTCCACAGAGCCGAGCTGGGACAGAGTCCAGTTCCTGAGCCTGTGTCTTCTCCTTGTGTGGATTCCACCCTGTGTGGTGGTGACTGGGGTATTTTCCTCAACAGGTTGCTGTGTTGCCTGATGCAGGAGGCATCTTCCTTTAGCAAATGGTGCCCCTGGAATTATGCAACATGGTAGCCACGGTGGTGAGCTCTGCACTTAGTAAGCACCCCAAGCGAGTAAAGAAAGAAAAACATGGCTATTTTTAAAAAAATTGCTTCTATTTTACAAAGGGAATACGTGCACAGGAATAAAAATTAAACAGTATGAGAAAGAGCATATAATGACAAGAAAGTCTCCCTCAGTTGACCCTGGTCCACATTTACCTTCCCTGTTACCAGTCACTTGTAGACATTTCCGGAAGTGTAGATGCTTGGTTATGCATAGAATGAGTGGGTAAATAAAAAAGATCAACAATTGGCAGCATATTGTTTTGGATATGGGGCAATTCCAGACCCATTCCCTACCCTTCACTCCTTGGCAGGGCCCTGGGGGCTTATTGGAGGTTCAGTCAATGGCAGGCACGGCTGGAGATTGTAAGGTGGGAAGAGGGCTGTGTGTGTGTGTATGTGTGTGTATGTCTTCCGCCCTCAAAGGGGATGCCATAATTCATCCTGCTGGGAGGGTAAATCTACCCATCACTGCCTTCCACTCCACAGGCCTGTGGGGAGAGAGCCAGGCAAAAGATGACCATGTTAAAAGAGAGAGGTTAAGATTATGAGTCTATGGTCTATAGTTTGACAATACTTTGAAGAGTTATTGATTTTGGAAAGACACTTTCCAAGATGTGGTCTGTAGCAGAGGAGAAAGGTAAGGAAAACCAAGTTGCTGAACCTAATGAAACCAGGGCAATTCTGGGTGGAATTCCAGGACAGTGCTCAGGGACCTTGGAGTCCCAAGGTGAGGAGGAGGGCCGGGAGGAGAGACAAGCCTGGGAGGGAAGGTGGTGCTGGGGCAACATGGCCCACCAGTGGGAAACTCCTAGGGAGGGCTGGGCAAAGAGCCTTGGAGAACAGGGATGTCTGAGTGTAGGGAATCCCCGCAGTTACTGAGGGGTGCGTGAAGCCTGAGATGGAGGCTTGAGCCCATTCTGTGGAGGTGGATGTTAGAGAGAGGTTGGAGGACTTGGAAACCCCAGGTGGAGGGGTGAGTGAGCCTTGGGCTGCCGGTGTGTAGCATGGTGACTTGGTGGACCGTCAGAACCAACCTCAGACTCGTGTCCCTGGGACCAGAGACGTTGTGCAGCTACTGGGGCCAGGAAACCCTGCCTTGTTGCTAGGGACTTTGGGGGTCCTGGGGGGTTTGAAAAGGCTGCTGCTATCTCTTTCTCTCTAAATACATGAGAATTTATAGCTGTTCTGCAGGTTGGCCTTTTCATTTAAATAATGTGTCTTGGAGATCTGTGCATGCCATATTTTTAATACAGTCATCCAGCTGGAAAGCCAATGAATGGCTGCCCCTGGTTATTTATCTGGTTCCCTACTAGTGAATGTTTCCAAACAATGGTGCACAAATATCCCTGGACATGTTTGCTTGTCCCAGAAGGGAATATTTATTTCTCTAGGGAAGAGATCAAGTGGAATTTTTGGGTCCAAGGAAATGCACATTTTTGAAAATTTTATTTTAAAAATGTAATTAGTATACAACTTGATTTAAACAATACGTCAAATATTTTTTATTAATAGAAATTATATTTATTTATGTATTTATTTAATTAGAGAAGTTGTGAGCTTACGAAACAATCATGAATACTGTGCAGAATTTCCATATCTCACCCTCCTCCAACACCTTACATTGTTGTGGAACATTTGTTACAGATTATGAAAGAACATCATCAGACTATTGCCACTAACTGTGGTCCATAGAGTACACTTGGTATATTTTTTCCATACACTCCCTATTATGAACACAAGTGTTAGTATTGTACATTTGTTATAGTTCCTGAGAGAACACTCTCATATTTGTACTGTTAACCACAGTCCACCTTCCACCATTGGATCACTGTGTCATACAGTCCCACGCCTTGTACATTCTATCTGTCGTGTACACTCAGTGGCTCTCGTTTCCATCACAGAGTTGTGCGGTCATTGTAGACTTTATTTTTTAATACAGGTTTTTAGATTTACAGAATAATTGAACAGATAATATAGCGTTCCTATACACCCCCCC
>JAQZBX010007237.1:0-24522 GCA_029593785.1 Cabassous unicinctus | reverse complement strand
CTCCTCTTGGCTGCAGCAATTTCTCAGACTTCCCTTGTTTTTGATGGACTTGACGGTTTTGAGGAGTACTGGTCAGGTAATTGGTTGTTGGCAGAGAATTGGGCACTTTTGATGATAATGTTCTTGCAAATTACCCGACAAAGTGACTGACCCATTGCCACCTGTGGGTCCCAGGAGCCTGGAGCAGGGGTTTCTGTGTGCCCTTGGTGGGTTGACCGGAGGAATAGACAAGAGAGTCCGGAATACTACTTTGTCTGGGGAAAGAGGTCAGAGCACACTTTGGGGACAGCCAATTTGAGTGGGTCAACTCAAAGTCTCCTAAAGACGAAGAGGACAATTTCCCACCTCAACAGCACAGCCTAATCTGTTTTGAGTTGTTCTTTTCACTAGTGAAGTCTGGGATTTGGAGAGGGGCACAGGATGTCGAGGCAAAAAGGATGTAGGCCAGGAATTCCGACACCGTTGGCTGGAACCCTGGCTTTGCCTCTTGCTACCTGTGCCGTTCCTCAGATTCTCTGAGCCCCAGGTTCCTCATCCGCAGGGTTGGATCGGGATTCCTCCTTTCGGGAAAGCTTGAGGATTTGATAACCTAACTTACGGCAAGTGCCTCAGGCAGGGCCTAGCACGTTTCAGCTGCTCTGGAAATGGCAGTTTGAGATGAGGAAGAGGAGAGGGCAATTCAGGGCCCCCGAGAAGGCATGGGGCCTTTGCCTTGAGAATCTGTTTATTCTTCAGTGAGCTGGAAACGGCCCCTTTGCCACACAGATGGGGGTGTCTGGAGACGCAGCACCTTCGTGTGTCTTTGGATTTTCTTTCAGGATAAATATACTCTTTTAGAACAAGCACATTAACTTTCCATTGAGTGGCTTCTTCAGAAACCTGCCTGGCACCTTATTTTGGAGGAGTGCTGTTGAGATTTGTTTGGGAAACTATAATGCATCTATTTTTTTATTTTTATTTTTAGGCACTTGAATTTAAAACAAATTCTGAGTATATTGAAGTTTTTAAAAAATCAAGGTTTTGAGGTGCTGAAAACCAAGGTGATCCTATCAGGATGGGGTAGAAAATGTGGACCACTCATGAAAAGGCTTCCACCAACAGTTCCTGAACTTGCAGGAACAAAGTTTCGATGTGGAGGAGAAAAAGGATCCAAGGTTTCTTCCGGGGATTAAAAGTGAGTCCAAAATTGCCAGGACTTGGGAGAAAAAGGCTCTTGTTGAGTTCTCTTTTGAATAACCGAGCCCCTTTCTCTGTGAGCGCTAAGTGTTGAGATGCAGCGTCCTTACTGCCTAGATACCCAACAAAGACTGGCTTGGTGGCTGCTTTGAGGTTTCTGTTCCATGTAGAATTTTAACCATGAAAAGACACAAAGATTGGTTTCTTCTGAGTCCTTAACTGAACACCACAAAGGGGGACAATTAGTGGGGAGTTGGGCTGCTGTCACCCACCAGCTGTGCTGCTGCTGTTTCGAACCAGGGACCCCAGGAGCCTGCGTGGGGCACCCCACCCCGGCCCCCCTATCTCCAGTGTTTGGAAATGCACCACGGGATGCAACCCTCCAGGTGCTGAGTGTGCTGGGCTCCAGGGAGGCCGTGTGCCACGGTGGAGAACGTTTGTAGCCTGGTTATGCCATTTACTTGCTGGGGTACATTAGGTAAGTTGCAGAACCTCCCTGAGCCTTGGCGTCCTGATCTCTAAGATGGAATTATAATGCCTGGCTTGAAGGCACATTAGGAGGAGGAGGTGAGATAGTCATGTATAGCATTTGGCACAGAGCAAGAGGGCAATAATGGTAGCCACTTGCATAATATTGCTGTTCTTCCCCTCCACCACACCCCCAATTTAAAACATAGATATCCTTTTGCCTGACTCTCAAAGCCTTCACAACTGGCTCTTCCCGCACCATTCCCAGAGCCTTGCCCTCTGCTCGGGCAGAGTAGGTCTCCGGGGTTTCGCCCTCTGGTCTGCTTGTTACACTTGCTGAGAAGGGGCTGTGCCCCCGGCCAGCCTGGAGCAAACCTTCCAGGCTCTCTGAACTCAGCTTTCTTAGAAATGAAAAGGGATTATGACATCTCCCTCCAGGGATTATTTCAAGGATTAACATAGACAATGGAAACAAAGCACCTAGCACAGGTGCTGACCCCTGGGAGATGCTGAATAAAGGCTCCTTCCTTCACCAGCGCCGGGCAAGTGAGCTGGAAAGGACAACTGAACACACAAAGCAACCCTCACAGCGGCCGGCGCTCCTGAGCACTCGGCAGACCCTCTCGGCGCCTTGCCCCGGTCGTGGGCTGTGCAGTGGGCATGCGTGTGGACTTTGGACTCAGGTTACCAGGCTCAAATCCTTCCTCTGCCACTTTCACTAAAAAGTTACAAAGTCCTCTGAGCCTTAGATTACTTATCCATAAAAGGATTTTCAAAAAAGTACCAAACCTTTCAATTGTTCCAGGATTAAGTGATACGAAACATGTAAAACAAATAGTCCACAGTAAGAAGTCAAATTATTGTTGGCATGCAAGAAATGTTTGCTTGACTATTTCTATAGTTTTTGTATGAATAGTTTTATGAGCTATGTAACTATAATGAATCGATATATAATAAGCTTGATTGTATCCCAACTTTTTGGAATTTAGTTTGCTTTCTTTTTTTTTTTTTTTCCTTGTCTGGTAAATATTGCAACAAACATCTCCATGCAGATGTCAATTTCCTTGACTTGAATTCTTCCCTTAGGATAGATCCCCAGAAATGGGCTTATTGCCTTAAAGGATTTATCCAACATTCTGAAGATATTTTCATATTGCCACAAAGGCTGCAAATAGATATTTATGTTATAATATGAAACACCCAGAAAGGTACGGTTATGCTCTATGAGCACTTCTTTTTGACTTTTTAATGGAGATCTTTTTTTCATGGTAGCATTTTATTTTAATCTATTATTAGATTGAAACCCATGGCTTTAAACCTCATTACTATGTAATTTTTTCAATTTTTAATTCATTGGAATGTTTTTCACAGTTATTTCATTTTTTAAAATCTTATTAATTATAAAGATAATGCCAACATTATTTTCTGCAACTGGATCTTACTCTTTTTCCTTACTTTTGTTGATGTGTTATATTTCTTTTGATTGCAAGTGACAGGCACCTAACTAACCAGCTTAATCAAAGATAGAATGAGTTGGATCCAGTAACTGGGAAGAGCTGGTGCAGCTTCAGGCAGAGCCAGATGCAGGGGCTAACCTGTGTGGTTTTGGTCCTGCCTCTCCTTTCCTCTGACTTGGTTCCTTTTGTGTGTTGGCTTTGTTCTCAGGCAGGTTTTCTTCATAGACCACGAAAGATGCTGCCCTGAGCCCACATCCCTACGGCTGGTGATCCAGAAGGAAGAGAGGCTTCTTCACAGCTTCTGTATAGTAAATCTCACTGATTCACCTTCTTGAGTTGTGAGTCCATGTGTGAACCAATCAAGGTGCTGGGAGTGGGGCAGGAGCTGGGCCCTAATTGGCCAGCCTGGGTCATATATGCCCATCAGTATTGCTGGGGTGGGTGAGGGTGGGCATCATGACGTACAGCCCCCTCGTGCTTCACAGGACCACAGAGAGGTGGGGTGGTGTCCCCAAAGAAAGAGCAGGGGTGCTGGGATGGTGTTCCTGAAGAAGCGGTAAGTGACTCCACTTTTCTGAGCCCCAGTTTCCTCTCCTGTAAAATTATGATAGCAGTGCCTATTCTTAGGGTTGTTGTGAAGGTTTCAAAACAATGCACTTGGCACTGTGCTTGGCCTTTAGTAGATTTCAATAAATGTTAGCTTTAAGGACAGCCACCGTCATATTAGTTATTAGGGTTAAATGAAACTGACCCCTGGGCAGGGTAGCACGGTAGCTTCCTAGCTGCTGGCTCTTAATCAGGAGTATCACCGAATGACATTCCAAGTAACTTCCTAGAGATGTTTGAAAATCTGTAATTCTCCCCGAGCACCGTGCCTTTTCTACTCCTTCATTTTCTTTCCCTATTCTTCAGAGCCTCCTATTCTCTACTACTTGTCTACCCTCCTGCAATGATCAGAAGCCACCAATTAACCCCCCCCCCCCAAACGTGGGGAAATAGGGGAGTTGTGAGTCCCTGGGCCTTGATTCCCTTCCCAGATGTGGGTGCCCAATTGAGACAGTAGCAAGAATGGGCTAAGTCCCTTGGGGGCTTGAGGGAAGGAGCTGTCTCGGAACGTTCGACCCTGGGGAGAAGAGTGCCAGCCTGGGTGTGATGTGCCGTGTCTCGGTTTTAGGCATTGCAGCCAGATAACTCAGCTGGGCTCACGGTGCAGTGATACCTAAGATCAAAGATGATCTTTCTTCCCTGTGTGTCTTAGCATTTCTGAAATGGGCATGTCTTCCAATCAGTGTGTATATTTTAGGTAGTGGACTGAGCTCCCTCTTACCCCCACGCCCCGTTTGTGGTAAATCAATGCTGCATCTCACCAGCAATGACAAACCTGGCCAGGACTATAGAAACACATTCGGCATGAGTTAGGGGTTGTGCTAAGGATTACTTGCATAATTGGGCTTCATGCTTCTGACAGCCCTATCAGATTAGGTCCTGTTAGTATCCCCCTTTAACCACTGAAGACACCGAGGCTGAGAGCGTGACAGTGATTTGACCTAAGTTGCAGTTCATAAGTGATCAAGCCAGGATTCAAACTCAGGTGGACTTCTGACTCCAGAGCTATGCTTTGACCTGACACATTACAGTTTCCTTGTTAGTTCTGAGGGATCGATTCTGCAGTGAGGAGACATTCTACTGTGGTTTTTATGATCAATAACCAAGACGAGAACCACGAAGCCATTTACCCTTTGCCCCTTGCTGCCTTCCCCTCCCACTGGCGCACACAGCTGACTGCTGAGCAGCAAGCTATGAAGTAACCACAAGATGGCGCTTGCGAGCTTTTGTCCTTTACGTGTGCTCCCGGCCGGGACTTCTTGCCTTTCAGGCTGTGAACCCACTCAGGTGTGCTTCATGAAACCACTGCTTGAGGGTCTTAGAATTAAGGCCTTGAAGCCTGTAGGATAAGGAACAGACCATAGAGGGTGGTGTGCATGGAAAAGTGTTGCTGTGTAGACAGAACTGGGCCCAGCCCTCAGACAGTAGTTTGGCACCAGTGGTGATATTTGGTCATAAGCCTTTCTCCTTGGCCTGATTCCTCATAATGAAAGTTCTATCAGTTTGTTCAAGAATCTGTTTTATGACAAAAGATGTTTGAGGTCATCAGGAATTCAAGTGTCCCTTTCAGGAGCATGCCAGAGGCTTCCTGAGCCTTCTCCCCACACCACACAGCCCCTGGTGGGGTTGGGACACACAGTGGGAGAGTCCATCCTCTGGGTGCAGGGGTGGACAGGGCATGGGAGGGAGGCATGGCCACCCTTCAGGGACAGCTTTCCAATGACTTGGTGAATGAACGTCACCCAGCACTCTTATCCTCCATCTTAGGGCCAGCACGGTCCTGGAGGTTGGGGATCTGAAACCTTCTGATCCTTTTGTGCTCTAAGAGAAGAACCTGAACATCAAGGCTCAGCTCCAGGGAGCGTTCTCTGAGCATACCAGCCTGCGGTGACCTGATTTCTTGCTCTCTCTCCTCCACTAGTCATAAAGCACCTACTCTGTGCCAGGTACTCATCAGGGACTGAGAATTCAGAGACAAAACCTATTCACTATCATCAGGGATCCCACAGCCTGGCTGGAGAGACAGACCTATCTAGAAGAATGCCATTCTGTGTGGAAACGCTAAGGGAGTAGTGAAATTGTGTGGCTCAGGCAGGCCTGGATTGAAACCCTGCCTTGGCTAATTGGTGCCTGGGTATCCTTATGCAAGTGATTGAGACTTTGTCAGACTCAATTTTCTTGTTTATAAAATGAGCATTATAGTATAGATGTCAAAACCTATTTCATAGAGTTGGTGTGAAGATTCAATGGCAGCATGTGCAAGGCACCCGGCACAGAGCTTAGCACAGGGTGATGTGCCAGTCGAATCAATTTCCTTGTCCTGTGTTGGATTTGCAAATGTCTTAAAGCCGAGAGGTAGAATCAATACACTGGGCGACAGAATAGGAATTCCAAATGCTCTGCAAAGATTGGAGTGACAGTGATAGGGAAAAAAATCAGTGAGACTAAATTTCATTGGAACAAATGTAAAGTGGTGGCTTAGGCTCAAAGAATCAATTGTCCAAACTCAATATTGAAGTGTATGCGTGTGTATATCCGGGGGTGACATGAACATCTCTTGTGTGATGAGGCCTTGGGGATCATCAGTTAAATGCCTGTTCAACAGAGGGGATGAGGTGGCCTGGGACACTGGCACAGACTTAGGAGGGGTTAATAAAAGTACAGTATCCTGGACCAAGGGCACGAGCCACTGCCAAGCAGGAGCTGGATTGGGGAGTGTGACCTGGATGGCAAAGGGCCAGGAAGGCTTCTCCTGCAATGGCTGAGAGGACTGGGAATGTTTGGCCTGGAGGGAATCAGACTAGTCACAGCATGGCCTCTGCCTCAGAACATACCAAGGACTGGCATGTAGAGCTCCAGAGTCAGACCTCAGGAAGCACTTCTCAGCGTCCTGCTGTAAGGAAGAATTCTAAGACTTTTTAAACCACGGAAAGAGCTGTTTTAAGAGTTGTGAGGCCATGTGAATGGAGGTATTCAAACAGCCTCTGGATGCCCTGGCTGGGATTGTCTAAGGTAGGAATTCGTTCACACAGGGTCCAGAGCCATGAGAATGGACTTTAAGGAAGTCTTAAGAATCTCCTGGAACTGTTTGCAAAATATTCTGCGCATTTTTTTTTTTTAGAGTTAAAGAACCCTAGCATTTGTCAGCCTTTCAAGGAGGTCCAGAGTCTAAAAGCAGTTTAAAAATCATAGCTTCAAAGAAATTTTGCTACTTGATATAGGGTGGAACAAGTTTCTAAGTTTTGTTTTTTTTTCTTCCAGATTTAAGATTCTTTGGATAGTTAAATATGTTCTTGGGACTAACACGAATTTATTATGATGATGATTAGCCCTTATTTGCTGTATGCTTACTAAGTGCCACACAAAGTTCTACATATTTTACTTGATCTCATTTAAGGTATCAAAAAAAAAAAAAAATCCATTGGGGAAAAAAAAAGAATCAAGAAAAAAAAGAAAGAAAGAAAAAAATCCGTTGAGATAGGCAGTATTATTATCCCTATTCTACAGGTAAAGAAACTGAGGCACAGTAGTTTGCCCAAGTTCACAGAAGTTTTCAACTTCTCTTGACAGATATGTACCCCAAGTTTGGCCTTTTTTTAATGCCTAATAAATGTAATGTTAATCCACATAGGTCAACACAGGGTGCAAAACTTTGCAGTTTCCCTTTGAAATTTTAAAAGCAGGATACTACTGCTACTGCTGCTGCTGCTACTAACAACAACAAGAAGAAAATAAAAAAACAACCACCATTTGTTCACTGCTTACTTTCTGGGTTGAATCATTTATCTCCTTTAATTCCCACTAGAGCCCTGTAAAGGTGGGACTATATTCTCTCCATTTTGCAGATGGGGAGCCTGGGGCTTGCGGAAATGAAATAACTTGCTTGAGGTTACTTGGCTTTCAAGGAGAGGAGCCAGGATTTGCATGGGGCAGCCTGGCTCACAGGCTGCACTCACAGCTCTGCAACTCTTGAGTATGGGACACTGGGCTGGGATGTCTCGGCTCCTTCAGTGCACCTATCCAGGAGGGGCTGTTTGAATAGATTTGGGGAAGTACACAAAACCCCTTGGTATCTGTGGCGGGGTCAGGGACAGAGCCTGAAGCTCAGGAATAGGGTGCCCACCTCAAGGCTAACCATGGAGAGGATCAGAGTCCCTTGAGCCGGAAGGGCTCAGCTGCTGCCCCAGAGCTGCCCAACTCCAGGTGGCTGGGTGAAGCGGAGTCACCATCAAAGTCCTCACAGCCCCCACAGCTCAAAGAAGGGAGCAAGTCAACAGTCGTGCTGTTGTAGAACTCTCCAGATTTGACCAAAGCCGCCAGTCCCATGGGTGAGGTGGGGGAAGAGACCTGCCCCAGGAGCATCTGCCCAGCCGAGCCTTTGGGTCTCCATGGCTTCACCAAGCTTCCTGAAGTGCTCAGCCCTCCCCAGCCTCCCTGAATTAGAATAGGATGTCAAAGGCCCCTATCCCATTACCACTCTTCTGAAGTAGCTAATCCCCCACTTAAAGCACATGACAACCAAATCGTCAAGGAAAGGTTTTCCTCAGGCCTCGTGGAAATGCAGCTGCTTGGCTGACTTTTGTTCTCTTGAAACCAAAACCTGATACTTTAATTGTCTGGGGAATTTCATGGGGACAGACACAAGGAGAGGGGACAGTGTTTTTGATTTGGGTCTTCATTCAACAGATGGGTCTCCAGAGTGCCATGTGCCCCTAGTGAACAATTAACCAGCCCCAGACCCTGCCAGACAAAGGCAGGCCTGGGTGGAACAGGGAAAAATAGGCGATTGCCCAGGAATATTCGACAGGATGCTCTGTGGGGTTAGAGTTATCATCACTTCCAAAGGAACTCATGTAGAAGTAGATTGTCCAGGGGGAGAAGTTGACTCATCATTTCTTAGACAACGTAAAACCCCACATCCTATGTATTCTTTCAAAACTCTGTAAGTGGGGTGAGCTCATAATCTGTCACCCATACGAGGACTCTTTTGGGGGACAAAGGGCACGCGCTTCATAATTACACTGGGACAACTGGCGTAAACCAGAAAACCATCCCAGGCAGACCATGACGTACGGCTCTGTCTATAGGTGTCCAAAGATTTTAACACTGTCCAAGACCACTTGGTCACAGCACGACTGGTGACAAGTTACTTTGCTTTATTTCTTCAGCTGTAATGTGGGTAATGTGGTTTAATAATAGAGTTTGGGGAGAAAGCACTCAGTAACTATTGGTTGTGGTTGTTGCTCTTATTTTTATTAAACTTTGCTGCCTCTCAAAGTATTCAGAAATACCGGGGTGGGTATCTGTAGCTACAAAGGAATCGAAGGATATTCTTTTTCTCCTAATTTTCTCGATTTATAATATTCTTTTGACTGTACCAGTGTGAATACTTAACTCCAGTCTGCCGTTGCAGGCCATTTTGTTCAGTGGGGGAAAGCCTTTGTAATTTAGAAGCCATGCCTGAGCGAGGGCTGCCTCTAACAGCACAATGGGTTGAAAGAACGAGGCTGTTGCTTCACCTTCCCACTTGCTCTGGGGAATAACTTTGAATATTAGATGAGAGTCTCAGCTGCATCTAATTAGACATGCCTACCACTCATCCCAGAATCTCAGCTCTGTTCTTATTGTGAAAAGGAGCTGATTATTTTAAATTCAGCTTTGAATTAAATTTTTAAACCGATATCTCGATAGGTTCAACTTGTTTCTAACTCCAATGTTGAGTTGACTTTGATAACATCATAATCATTGTGTTCGTTCAATTTATTTGGTTTTAGGAAGAAAAATCACTGGCTCCTTCTACTCGAGCAGAATTTGCATCTAGCAAATGTGGGTCAGAGCAGGGTTTCAGGGTTCTAGGGCCTATTTTTTTTTATCAGTGGGAGAAACCCTAGAACAGCGTGTGGTTGTTAGAGATTTCTGCCTTTAAAAGGGAAAAGCTAGAGAAAACCAAAGCGAACCTGGTTAAGTCCGGTGGTCTGTGTGGTTCATGTTAATTGCTTGATTAGTGTCCAGTCGACGAGCAGGAGGTAAGCACTGGCCTGACTGAGGGCCTGGTGGAGTGTCCTGTGTGCTGGCTGGACAGGAGCTATAAAAGGAGCTGTAGGTCAAAGAGCGAAAACCAGATGCACTTGGTTCGAATCTGTCCACCACCTACAAGCTCTATGAATAAGGGCAATTGCCTCACGGAGCCTGTTTCCTCACCTGTAAAGTGGAGCTAGTAGTAGGACGCCCCTGCTGGCGTTGTTACCAGGAGCCAGTGAGCGGAGGCGTGTAGCACTCTCAGCACAGGGCTGCGCACTTTGTAAGCAACTACTATTACAGTCGCGGTTTTCACCGGTTCTCCACCACCTGAGGGACCTTTGAGAGCCCTTTGCTGAGGCACACTGGCTCTTTGCTGCCCTCTGGTGGCTGGACTCAGAGCGGTCTGGCCTGGAGGAAGCCAGGAACTGAAAGCCATCAATGAGCTTTGGGTTTTATTTCTCTCCTTAGTGCTTCCAGGGTATCCATTCAATTTTTCAAAAATGGGAGGAGAGCAAAACGCCCCAGCGTTTCTAAAAGCAGTGCTGTGCCCTCCTTGTGAAGGTGGGTGAGCAGGGAAGGTGGTGGTGGGCTTCCCTGCCCATAAGGCGTGAGGAAGGGTAGGAAGGGAGGTGGGTGAGACGGGAGGAGAGGCTGGAGCTGTGTTTCCTGGATGTTCAGCTTGGAAGTGGCTGGTGCTCCCGAGGCCTCCTCTGAAAAACCTTAGCATTCTCTGCTTTTCTGCCCTCGGCACTCTCGGGCTGGTGCTGGCATGTCCCATCCACGGGCCACAGGGCACGTTGGAGCCAGGATGGAGACAGCACTTCCTCTTTTGCTTTTTTTAAAAGATTTATTTATTTATTTCTCCCCACCCCCTAGTTGTTTTTCACTTGCTGTGTCTGTTCGTCTTCCTTGTTTCTTTAGGAAGCACCAGGAGCCAAACCCGGGACCTCTCATGTGGAAGGGAGGTGCCTAATCGCCTGAGCCACCTCCGCTCCCTGACCAGCACTTCCTCTTGTTGCCTGATAACAACTTGCCATTTGCCGTGAGCCCTACCAGGCGTGGCAGAGGTCTTGGTCAGGGATTACCTCCTCTGAGACTGGGTGAGGTGATTCCCTCCAGCATGGTGCTTGGACCAACAGGCAGCTCAGTGCAGTCTGCCGCTCTTGTAGACCATGAGCTTCCATCCCCAGCATCCAGTGCGGTGCGTGGCATACTGTAAATGCTTAATAACTGACGGCGGCTGCTGAGTGAATGCTTGCACTCTGACCTTGAGGACAGGGAGCCACATCTGACCAAGCCTCAGTTCCCCACGGGGCTCAGCAGTCGTAGCTCAGTGAAGGAGTGGAGGAAACATGTTCTCCTTGCTGGATATTTCATGATACACTTAAACTGAAGTCAGGGAGCTTCTTAAGATCCTAATATTCATTCATTCATTCATTCATTCATCATTCATTCATTCATAGTGTTTGAGTACCTCTTAAATGCCATCATAGATTTCTGGGAGGTTTTCACAAAGAAGCATAAGACACAGTCCTGGCTTCTATGAACACATTTTGTTAGTCGTTCAAGTTAAAATAAAACTGTCAAATCACAGTGCAAGTCATGTAATGATTTAGGGCCAAAGTGTGTCATCCAGTTGGATATTAGACGTTGATGCCCAAGACAGGGCTGGCTTCTCGGGCCTACGACTTGCATGGTCACAGGATCTTGTGCTCAGAAGGGCCCCTGAACTTGGTTTAATGCTCTGCTGTTACATCTTGAGATTCCTAATAAGTTTTGAACAAGGAGCCTTGCATTTTTAGTTTGAACCAGACACTGCAAATTATGTAGTCAGTCCTGACCCAAGGGCCGAGGTGACCAGGAAAAGCTCCATGATAGAGGTGGGATCTGAGGGGGGTTTGGCTAGGCTGCAAAATTAGCAGAAGGGCTGGGCTGGGGTACTCTGAGGACACGGCTATACTAGTGTCAAGCCTGGTACAAGCTCCGCGTAAGTGCTCAGGGCGTGCTTGTGGGAAGAGTAGCAGGTTCAGGGGTGATGGTATTTGGATCCCATGGTACTTGAGAGAAGATGGTGGCTGTGAGCTGGGGCCCACACGGGGGTCTTGTCTGCCACGGTGCAAAGGAGCAGTGTTCGCCCCTCCCCTGGGAAGCCTGTGAGAGCCATGACCACAAGGCCTATTCCAAAAGGCAGCCAGGCCTTGCTCCTGGTGAAACCAGAGGGCTGCTGGGGAGCCCAAAGGAGAAAAACTATAGGAAGCTGCTCTGTAACCACAGCCTACCCCAGCTTTGGCACTGGTGGGTCCTCATTTGGAGCTTGGTGAAGTGTTGGAGTTCAAGCCCTTCCTTCGTGGTCCTGCTAAGACCTGTCTGTTGGAGGAAAGGACGCCAGCACAGGTGGGCAAAGGAGAGGCCTGTGAGAGGACAGGGAGGTGCATGTGGCCTGCTCAGGGTTGAAGGTGAAGCTGGAAAGTCAGAGGACAGCACAGGAAATCCTGTGCTCCATGCTGTCTTGCTCAAATGGAGCGGCCTTTGCATTCGGAGAGGGGTCTCTTTCAGCCAGTTCTTTCCAGCAGCCCCTCCCTCCTGGGGCCCCACTGGTGCTGACTGGGGGCCCGTCAGGGTTCCGGGCTTCGGACACAGTGCTGCGGCCTGTGCCCTGCCGCCACTGCCCTGTCTGCCATGGCTCCCTCAGGCTGCTGGTCCCTGGGCCTCTCTGTCCAGTCTACCTTCTTTGTTGTAGTGAAGGGAAAGGCCAGACCCCAGTCTCAGGCCCAGCAGGGCCCCGGCCCATGTCCTTCCACGCTCAGCACAAAGGCTGTCAGGCTCAGCCTTTGCGGGCAGAGCAATGACAGGTGTGATCCTTCTGTGACCCTGGGCAACTTTCCTGACTTCTCTGGTCGTCAGTCTTCTGAGGAATCCATTTGATATAACACGGAGCTGCCAGGAGGAAATGAGACAGTGATGTAAAGGGTTTGCACTAACACCTTGCTGGGCATGCAGTAGGGTGGGGTACTCGCTGTGTGTGCCCTTGTATGCGTGACAGAGCCAGGTGTGCCAGGAAATGGTCTGCGGAGGTGAAGGGACGCTCCTGTTGTAGCAGAACAGGAGAGCAGGCAGGGCGGCGGCCTGTCCTCTTGTACAGTCCTGCATGGTGTGGGGGACCCGAGGGGCACAGAGGGGCCTGGTTTCAGGGCCTGGCTGACTTGGGGTGCAGTGCGATGCAGGGCCCTGGGCAGTTTGTGCAAAGTGAGGAGAAGCGGCCTGGCTCTGTGACTTTAACGGTGGCTTACGTTTGCTGAGGGCTCACCATGGGCCTGGTGTCCTGGCTTCAGTCCGAGAAGCGCTCTGGGGTGAGCACATGATCATCTCCATCTCACAGCTCGCCCAGGTGCGGATCCCACAGCCCCAGCCCGGTCTCCCCACCTTCTCTCTTCTTTAAATGGGCACCATGGTGTGGTGACCCCCTCTCATCCCCCCGCCCCCCGCCCCGGGCACCAAGGCACCAGCCTGCCTGTTCGGATGACCCTGCTTCCTGTGTGGGAGTGAGACGGGAGGAAGCGCTGGTCTCAAGGCCTGGCTTCCTGTCACCCAGCTCCACACCATCCACAGAGGTGCCACTGTGGACAGGTATTTGGGAAACACCAGTTTTTTTCCCCCAATGCATTTGTCCTTGTTTATTCAGGACACGAAGATATTTTATTATCATCCTAGCTTAATGAAATAGAAAAAAAAATCAGTAGTCCAGAATTTTGGTACATTTCAAATATATTTGATCACTTCTCTTTTTGTCTTAGAAAGAATACGAAACCTGCATGCAACGCTAATGGTTTCTGACATATACATAGCATATAACACAGCAGTACAATGCGGCATATACTGAAGGGGCAGAGTGTATTTACAAAGGTAAGAACGCTTGGTCGTCTTCAAAAGAGGACTCACTGCACTGTTTAACACTGAAGAATTAGGTGGGGGAATTGCAAATATATTGCTTTAGTACTGTACGTTCCATTGTGGCGAGGGTAAGAGACGTGCTTTGAAGGTTCTCCCTAGTCAACAGGACATGCATCTGTAGCTGTATATTGTGCATCCCTTCTTATATCTTTAAGTTTTCCGCTAAGGTTTTCCCTAGCAGTGTCGGGAACCTCACATGCTTCTGGAAGCATTTAATAGTGAAGTGGCGAACCTTTCGCAGACCCTCAGGTTGGATAAAAGACCCAACCCCTTCCTAAAGGATCATTTGCTTTGCCATCCCATGATCTTGGAAATGCTTTTTCTAGAGTGTATAGAAATTAACCCAGGGGAGAATGAAGCACATTTCTCTGGCAACCAAACTTGAGTTCCTCTAAGAAACAGAAGCAGAGACCCGCTTCAGCTTGCTCAGCAACTGGGGCCACGAGGTGTCACACTGCAGCCGTGACCGGCTGTGAGCTCCGGAGAGCCTGGGGCAGCTGCGCTGAGAACTCTGAGCAGAAACTTTCCCGGCTAGGAATGGAGCAATGCTGCTATGATATACCTCTATCAAGCTCTCTGTCCCTCCCAGGCGCTTACAAAGCTCAGATGCAAACATCGTGATGTGTGGACAAATACAAAAAAGCATTTTTTTTTAAAAGGAAAGGCATGAGTTCCCCCCTTTTTGGTAAAAAGCAGCCTGTGATGAAGTCTGGAATGCAAGAGACGGGTCTCACATCTGGAAGCCTTTTGCACACAGCTATAAAATGTAAAAACTGACCCTTGGTAAAAAGTGCTTCATAGCAATATATAATTTGTGTCTTATGCCTGTGAGAAAGAAAGGTTTTTTTTAAATCTGCAAAGTCCTTTGCTCAAGTCTCCCAGCCAGTCCGCAGTTTTCATACCAGGTATTTGCCATCCTACTCTTCGTAGACCCTGGGAAGAGTGAACAAACATGTCAGCAGCCCTGGGCACACCAGGCACCTCACAAGCTGGTGGCCCAGCTACGTCACTTCTGCGAGGAGTCACCACGCCCAGGACTGCACAGGAGCCCGGGAGAGGCAGGCTTGGTGCTTTCTAAACAGCTGCCACCTCTGCAATCCCATTTTATCCTCAAAGCCCCCAAGAGGCAAACCCTCTTTGCATATGAGGAAACTGAGGCACAAGAGACTTAAGCTTTGCCCAGTGAACGCTGAAAGTAGGTGGTGGGCACAGGGTCTGACTCCAGCTGGTGGGCTGCTTTGGACCTCCTGGTCTGATTCTTCCCCTGTACTCAGCCTTTCTTTTTAGAGAAAACAGGTGGGGTGGAGTTGGGGGTGGCAGAGCACCCCTTCACTCGACCTAGGCTTGTCTCTTTCAGTAGTATTTAACCTAAAGAAGGCGTGTCTTCCAGAAAAACAGCAGTTCTAGGAGCCAAGCTCACCTTTCTGTTTATCTCCCAAGTCACCATTTAGATATTTTAATTTCTTCTATTTCTACCTCTTGGCTACCCCAGGAGCATACTTCACACTTAGACAGCCTGCTATTCCCACTGCCTAGCCCCATTCCTGATTTCTGCCCAAGATCACCTAATTATGCATTGGAGTAAAATGCCTCTGAGGCAGTCAGAAGCTCTCTGTCTGAGATGCGCCTGCCTCCTTCTCCTCCACCCTAGGTCAGCTCTCTCTCTGCAAAGAGGACTTCAAAATAACTCCCGTATCTTCATAACATATTCCTTAAGGCCTTTTCAGGAAGGTTCCTATAGGGAAGGAAGGAAAAGGGTGCCCTGGGAAGGCGGCGTTGGGGAGTGAGGGAATGCCCTGTCGTCTCCCAGGACACCTCAGCACCCAAGAAAGGGAGATGAGATACTTCTGGAATGAAGTGACGGGAACTGAGATGCCCTCACTGCTGCCAGCACTGTAAGGTGCAAAACTCGGGGGGAGGGTTGTATTGGGGCCCACACGTGCCTCCTCTTCATCAAATCTGCAGCCCAGGTAGAGGGGTGAGCTCTCCAAGCAGTTAGGTAAAGGCCTTCTCCACCTCCCCTGCGAGCTAAGCCTGGGGGTTGGCCTCATTCCCCTTTTGCTGAGGCAGGCCCTGGGGGGTGGCCAGGGGTGACAGGCAGGTCCTGCTTTGCCATGTGAGCTGCCTCTGCCCTGACCAGAAAGAGGGCTTCATGCCCATCAGATTTATGGAAAATAATCTCTCGCTCACATCACTTACTATTTCAAGCAACTGCAGATGAGGCAGTTTTGGAGGCAGGAAAGAAAAGGCTCAGGTACTGCGGTTGGGCCCAAGTGTCAGCTCTGAGTAACTGGTCACGGGGCTTGCTTGGGGTGGGAGGGCCAGCGAGGTGATGGGAGGGGCAGCACCCAGGGTGGGGGAGGGCACAGCACTGCAAGGCCAAGCTTCCTGCCCTGTGCTCTGAGACAAGTCCCTCCCCACCTCCACTTAGCTTTGTTTTTCCCCTCTGCAGGGTGAGGGGCTGCCACCAGTTCCTTGGGAAATCACATGTGTGTGCACGTGTGCGTTTCCCTCGCCATGCTATACAGGTGCAGGTACAAATGGGTTCTGGGTGTGCAAGGAGTGGGCCTGCACAGGACAGGTTCACCTGTACATGGTACAGGGAACCAGGAAGTTGCCTCCCCCTTAAATGCCAGACAAAGGACCCCAGGAGATCAGAGCTGGGCAGGCACCTTCTGATATGGGGAAACAGAGCCCAGCAGGGTAAGGGTCTTGCCCAGGGCACTTGTCATTTCACCAGGGGTTGAACAGCCGGCTCTGATTTAAAGGGTCAGACCAGAAGTCCCTCCCTGCACCTGTGTGGGAAGGAGTTTATCAGGTTTCTGGGCAGCAGGGGGCACTGGGGACCTTAGGTGGCAGAATATACTGTTGGCAAGGAGTCATCCTCATTATTGCTTGGGTATAGCCACCATTTTATAGTTAATAAAGCACAGTCACTTGGTCATATTTTGCCCCACAAGAACCACAGGAGACCAAGTTCTGCTCTTCCAGCCATTTGACAGAGAAGGAAACTGAGGATCTGTGAACTCAAGTGACTTAAATAAGAAGAATTAAGAGTAAATGTAAAAGTTAGATAAAGGGATACAAACTTTAGTTCACAAAAGGACACATTTTGGTGCTTACAACTATCCAAAGAGGAATGGACTGCTTGCTAAGTGGTGAGTTCCTTGTCTCTGGGTGTATGTAAGCCATGTCTGGGTATCTGCTTGTGGGGACATTGTGGTGGGCCTTCACCATTCAACAGGGGGCCAATGACCTAGAAGTGGGGCCCCTTCCCATCCTCCCATCCTAAGAGCCACAGCTGGATCTTGTGGGAAGGTGGGAAGGCAGAGGAGGAAGTAGGGCATACCTGCGCTTTTCATTCCATGCATTGTACCACTTGATGAACCGCTTGGTACTCTGCAGCTTGGGGTGCAGGCAGTGCTCCTGCCCCCGGTACCTGGATACGCTCTTGGTGGTGATGCTGAAACAGAGCAGGAGGGAATGGAGGTTGGAATCATAGACCCTCGTGTGGACTGGGGGTGGGCCCTGCCTGGTCTGTCCCAACCAGGGCACAGACCATGGCCTCCTTCCTCCTCCCTGGCTGGCTCTTTGGAAGGTTCTGGGTGTTATACTGATCTTGGTTTCCACACCATAGGCCTAAGACTGTACAGAGGGAGCAGCCCTCACTTTCCTCCCACAAATGTCTCAGAGTCTGGGAAAGCCCCCCTGCCTTGCCCCTCGGCTGTGTATTATCCATCCACAGGGCTGGAGCCTCCCGACGGGAGCAAGGTCCGGGGGCTCTTCTGGCTCCTCTAAACCTGGGAGTAAGAAGCAGAGAGAGCTAAGACCACTGAGGAGTACGTGTCCAGACTTTGTTCCTGGAGTTTGAGGGGCTTCACAGTTGGGCTAAGACATGCTGTGTAGACACCTCAGTCTCTGCCAGACCCCTCAAGCCCCAGTTCTCCCCAACCCTCTGCATTTCTCCCAGGACTGGTCATTTGCTGACCCTGAAGCTAAGGCATATTGGCCTCAAAGCCCGTTTTGATTCCTGAACAAGAACAAATGATCTCACCCCTCTTCCACAGCACTGAAGATCTCAGGCTTCCTCAGCACTTGTCCCAACACTAGTGGAGACCTAGCCACATGGTAGGAGAAGCAGGGTGGCATCGTACAGAGGGCAGGGGCCTGGGTTTGAATCCTGGGTCTGGCTATGGGGCTTTGGGTAACCTCTCTGAATCCAGTTTGCCCATCTGTATAATGGGTATAATAATAGGACCTACCTCAAAAGGTTATTGGGATATCAAAGGATATAATTCATGCCACGTGCCCAGCACCTGGTAGCTGCACAATTAGTTGTTACTAGTAATTAGTCATGGAAGATAAGATGACCAAGGAGAAACAAGCTTCAACATGTGAGCTCCAACCTCGTACCAGAGCTGCCCAGAACTGTTGTGCTCTCTCAGGCAGGGCTGGGCAGGAGACTCTGAGCACAGGGGCAGCAGGAGTTAGGAGGACTGGGGAACAAGGATAAGGGGCCACTCAGGGGACTTGGAAAACCGGAAGGTGAGAGATGAGGATGCCAATTCCTGAGGGGTCAAGGTCTGGTGGTGGATTGGGTGCCAATGACGAATAGGCTGGTGGGGAGCAGGGGGAGGGCAGGAGTGGGAGAAGGAGGGAGACAGGACAATTAGTTCCCCACAGGTTACCCAAGTCTCCGGGCTCATGGGCCTCGCTAAAATTGGATCGTGCCACCAGAATGGGGACAAAATGTTTCTGGGCAAGCTATTCTCTTCCTTTTATTGTGCTCTGAGTTTCTGGGGTTCCCCCCCCACCCCAGGGCCTAAGTTTCCTAGGACAGGGACACCATGGGGCAAAGCTTCTGAGTGGAATCTAGTCGCTTTCCTCCCATTGTACCTAGTCACCCTACAGGAATTTAACAAATGCAATTCTTTCTCTGCCTACAATGCTGCTTTTGCACTCAGAATGAAAGGGCATGGAAAAGCCAGATAAAACCCCCTTTTCATTGTGCAGGCTGAGGATCCCAAAACCTGAAGGTCAAGGAGAGCCAGGAGAGGACGCCTCAGCCCTCCCACAAGAGTGCCCAAGTGCCACGTCACAATACTTGATATTTACTATGAAAGGTGGTGTGAGGTGAAGACATGAGTATTTGTGCCCTCAGTTATTACTCAGAAATCTTGGGTTCTGCTTCCCTCTCTTCAGTGGCTCTGGGGTGCCGAGGGTTTTGGTGAGGGCTCAGCTGACATATGACACAAATTGCCCTTTGTAGACTCTGGACTCTCCTGGACCCTTCTGGGTGCAACAACTCCCACTCACAGGGCAGACTGTCCCCCTCCCCTCCAACTCAGCAGAGATTTCTGGGTAGCTCAGGGAGAGCTGGAAAACTTGCTTTTGTTCAGCCTCCATGGCTGAAAACCTGCGTTGGCAAACAGTGCTGGCCCCCCTGGTTTACAGAGTCTTAGGATGTTGGGCAGGGAGAGGAGCCTCCAGCACTGCAGGGATGTGGGGTAGGGGAGAGCCTCTGGTCTGTGGGGTAGTGGTTTGGGAGAGGGTGACTGCGGGCTGACCTCATGATGCCCAGATGGCTCCATAAAACCTTCCCATGAGCTTGCCTCCCTGTCATCTTCCTCTATATTCTGAAAAGTTTAGCCAGGAAAAAGTCGTAAGCCTGTTTACTGAGGGTTCCTTCCTTTTAAGATGTCACTCCAACCCTATCCTGTTTCTCCTCCCCTGTAAGGGCTCAGAAATTTGGCTTGATGTTTGGAGCATTTTTCAGCACCCAGAGGGGTGCAAACTTAACTCTCAATGACCCCTGTCATCTTCAGCCCTCAAGCTTATGCCCCCATGAAGGAGGACTTTCTGGCAGTTTCTCTGGAGTTAGTCGGCAAGGTCAGGGCAAAAAGGAATGACCAAGGAGGTTAATTTGGGTGCCAGAGGAGGAAGGCAGTGGGGTACAGCTCAGGTTGGATGGCTTTCTGAAATCCGCTAACTGCAGCCCAATGTGTAGCCCCCAGGCGGCCAGGCCCTGCCTGTGAAGACACTGTGGTCCGGCGGGGCCAGCAGCCGGAAGGCACTTGCCCAGACTGAGAATAAAGTGTGTCCTGTTTCTGGGGGAGGGGAAGAGGGGCCAATGGTCCGTGGCAGATATTTGGTAGCTGCTTTGCCAAGGGCTCCCTTTCTAGCCAAGAGTGTATTGATGGGGAAACAGTGGTGCTGGCCTCAAGTGGTTAATTGGGAAGGCAGAGGAGCAAGGACACGCAATGTTCTCTCCCTCTGCCCCAGTTTTTAAAATATTCCCCACATCCCCAGCAAGCAGGGCTCTGTCAGTTTCGTGCATTAACCCCAGCAGGGCACTTTCCACAACTCAGGCTCAGGGACTTACAAGGAGCCTGGCGGGTGAGGGGAGAGCGAGGATCATTCTCAAAGTGAATTTCCCAGAAGCCCCAAACTGGCCAACCAGGTGCTGGTCTCCTGATTGGCAAAAGGCTCCAAAAGGAGCATCTGAGGACTTAAGATAATGCTTGCTTTAATTCTCTCTCCAGTGACGGGAAGGCAGCATGCCTCACAGTTTGGGTGAGTTCAATAGTTCTGGGTGTCTTTTGCGTGATTTCAATCCGAGCCATTTAACCCTTGACACTCTGAGAGAGGTGGGGAGCCCACAGCGAAAATATCGAGGCTACCCATTTGAATCCTAGCAAGGGTAAACTCCAAGTTTTGTTTTGGGTGCAGGGGACAGACTTCCGAATTGTCCCGCCAGCGTCTTAAGGGCTCGCTAGGCAATAACAAAGGCAGAAAGAAATGTTTGTTAGCTCGACCCAGCCCCGGGATGTGCCCCTAGCACTGGGTTAAGAGAAGCGCACTCAGGCTCACAGGGGAAAAGCGAGAACTCACATAACCATCTTCTCCTCGCAGTGCGGGTACTTTGGCTTCATTTCCAGTTTCTTCACGTCGCTGTAGCGGATCTTGGGCCCTTTCCGGGAGCACTTGCATTTGGACCCTGCGAGAGAGCGCGCGAGTGGCCGCTCAGTTGCGCGCGGGGTTTCCTGGCCCTCGACCGCCCTCGGTGGCCACCCAGACTCTCCGAGATCCCAGGGTTCCTAGCATTTGAAGTTTGGGTTCTACAGGACTTGGACGGGACGGCGATAAGGGAACCTCCCGGTCACTCACCGTCCACGCGCGCGGCGCACAGCGCCAGGAGCAGCAGAAGCAGCGCGGCCGTCAGGAGTCTCATGCTGGCCGGAGGGGCGCGGTGCAGGAGGAGGGACACGGGGAGGGCGCCCGCCAGTCCGCGCGGCGGCCGGGAGACACCGCCCGGCTCGACTCGCTCTGCCTGGAGCGCGCCCCCAGCCCGGCTCGCTCCGGCTGCGCCCGTCGGTGGGTGCCTTTGGGCTGTCGCTGCGCGCTGCGCTGTGCGCTCTTTCGGCTCGGCGCTTTCTCCACAGCCTCCCTCCGCCCGCCCTGGCCTCTTTTAAATCCGCTTCTGCCCGAGCAGCGAGCGAGCTCATTAATATGCAGAGCCACTCGGTGACTCACTGAGATTTCTCAACGTGGTGGGGGGAGGAGACCTTCCCAGCCCGTCCCCGCCCGCCCCAGGACAGATCGCAGCAGCGCACAATCGGAGCCACGCGCGCGCACACTCACATACACACACATCCGTTACCCTCCCGCTCACACAACATGATCTTTACACACTTGCACACCCAGGCTATAGCACGCCGCGCGCACAGACATAAACGCATATGCACGCATGCAGCGCCAGTGCCCCAGCTCTGCCTTTGGGAAGACCTGGCCGTGGCCAGGCCGCTTAAGGGCACTGCTTCGCCTATTGGAGGTATTCCCCTTGACCAGGCAGGCCTACTGTTCTGAGCTGCTGGGAGGCTCAGGCCTGGGACCCAGTTCCTCTGAGAGGACCTGAAAGGATCTGGGGGGAAATGCCAGATGGGAGTGCCAGCAGGCCCCACTGGTAGGGTGTGGGCAGCCTCTGTTGGGTCAGCAGCCCTGGTGACAAGCCCACAGGGCCGGGTCTGGGACAGGAGGTATTCACAGGTCCTAGACAGCAATTGTCTGTGGGCACTGGAGCTGACTCACACACGTATGTGCGTTTGTTGCGGGGAGGGGAGGCAGGGTTGGCCATTCTGAGAGGAAGGCTCCCTAAAGAGGGTGTGTGGTCTGGGTGGCTGTGTGTCCAGGAAGGGGGAAGAACCAGGCTGGCATTCTTCAGTTACACCATTCCCCACAGCCAGGCAGAGGCCCTGTGGGGAGACATGACTGTGATAACCATGGGGATGAAGCCCCTCCTGTATGCCAGATGCCAGGCTGTTGTCTGTCATGCAGTGGTTGGAGGTGGGAATTCCTGACCCACTGCTTACAGGTGGGACATCTTGGGCCAGTGACTTCACCACTCTCAGCCTTCATTTCAGCATCTGTACGATGGGGATGTGAGGACTACATAAGATCAGCGCCCAGGGAACGTTACTTACTGGCATCATTCTATATATTATTTTAATTCTTACAACTCCCCTTCTACATTGGTATTTTAAATTTCTTTATTTGACAGGTGTGTAAATTGAGGCTCAGAGAGAAGAAATAACTTGCCCAGGATCACACAGACAGGAAATAGGTGGCTAGGCCAGAAGGCCAGATCCATGTGTGTTTGGGCTGCAGAGCTGGGGCTTCTGCCCGTCGACCACTCTGCTGCCTTCATGCCTGTCACCCTTTAGTTCTTGATGAGGTGCTGCCTTGAGGGACCTGGGAACAGGGGATGGAGCATCTCAGGCTCTGTGGGCTCCCTGGCTTGCTCCCAGGCCAGTGCTGGAGCCAGGGCAGAAGCTGACAGGTGCTTCCAGCTCACACAGCACAGTGCCATCAGCCCAGCACTTCCCGGCTCACACAAGTGCCCAGAGGCAATCCTGGGGGTGTGGGGTGGGAGCCAACTGCTGAAGGGAGGAGTGGGAAGAATCTGAGCTCTCTCTTCCCAAACTGAGGAAAAGCCGAAGAACTTCCCCATAAAGAGCGAGCAGACCCTGGGAGCTGGCTTTGGAGCCACATTCTGGGTCCTATACATGCAGTTGTGCCCCATACTTAAAGCAAGGCTGGTAGCTGGACATCTCTGCAAAAGATGAATTCAAGGAACTCATTTGGGGTATGTCGTAAAATAAAATTTTTATTCTAGACACAAAACAACACATGCTTGTTAAAGAAAAAGCAGAAAACACAAGCAGAAGAAAACATAAAAACACACGCACTGTTCCCCACTGAGAGGTCTACACCAAGATGCTAACGGTGTCACCTTTCCGAACCCATCCGCCTTTGTCTTGCATGCACGTGCACAGACAGGATCAGATTCCCTGTGCTCTAGAGTAACTGGCTTATTTTACCCATCAGTATATCATGTACACCATTCCATGGGAAGAGTCTTGCTCCTGCAGTATTGCTTTTGACGGCATCAGCTGAGGCAGATGGTATAAAGGTCTCTGGCGTCAGACTGCCTGGATGTGAATCCCAGCTCCAAGGGGTGTGAGCTGGAGCAAATGACTTAACTCTCCTTGATTTTCTCTTGAAAGTGGTACCTACACAGCACAGGTTATCGGGAATATTAATTAAAATGGTGCATAGAAAGCTTTTACTGTGGTCCCAAGCACGGAGTAAGTGCTCAATAAATGCTTACTATTGTTACAGTTATTATTTTAGATACAGAGTAGTTCATTGTCTGGATGTACCATAATTAACTAATTACTTCCTGCTGGACCTTTAGATGGTTTTCAGCTAAATGTTCTTACAAGCTGTGCTGTGCGAGAGAGATTCTCATAGCTGAATTTCCCATAAGATCAGGTCTCAGAAACAGAACCACCGGGCCGTAGGTCATGCTGCTTTTAAGGGTTTTAATACAAATTGCTTAATTGCCCTCCAAAAAGTGTAACAATTTTATTGTGCAAAAGGAATTTTTTAAATACCAAATTTTCCAAGAGCATTTAAGAAATGATTTCTTACTTATATACTGATTAAGTGGGCTCTAACAGCACCAAGGATCCTGGGCCCTGAGCTTTTATAGAAAAAATTAGTTGGCCATAGAAATATAAAAACCAGAGTTCCCCAACTTCCCAGGCCAGGTTTGGGGTCAGACATCCCAGTATTTTGTCCCCAGTTACATTCCTCAGTCTATGTACACTGATCTTTGGTTTGCAAAGCACAGCCATCATGCCTTTGAAAACAGAGCAGACCCCTGTTTGTGTGAACTTTTCTGGGGCCAATGGGTATAGGAGGGGGTGGGCAGGTCCTTTTTTTTTTTTTGAGGTACTGGGGCTGGGGATTGAATCAGGAACCTCGTATGTGGGAAGCCAGCACTCAACCACTGAGCCACATCCGCTCTTCTGAGTTGTTTTTTCACTTATTTGCTTGTTGTTTGTTTGTTTGTTTGTTTAGGAGGCACCGGGGACCGAACGTTTGTTTAGGAGGCACCGGGGACCAAACCCAGGACCTCCCATGTGGAAAGCATGCACTCAACTGCTTGGGCCACATCCATTCCCTGGTCTTGCTGCCAGTTGCTCTATGGGTGATGCTGCTCAAACAGGGAGTGTGAGGGAGGCTTGCACTTGACCCCTGACGTGCCTCAGGGCACGAGCTCTCTACTGAGCCCAAGCTGGGGTCTTTGAGTAGTGGAGGAGGCAGGGTAAGGCAGGCCTGTGGGGCAGTTCTTTGCACAGTGACACTGTCTGCGTGGAGGAGGCCCCATGAGGCTCAGTGATGTTGAACATACAGGCCCTGCCCTCTGGAGCCACAGACTGGTGTGTGTGGGTGTGTGGGTGTGTGTAGGTGCCAACAGCCACTTCTTTTTTTTTTTTTT
>JAQZBX010007236.1:0-51020 GCA_029593785.1 Cabassous unicinctus | reverse complement strand
TTTCTTTTCAGGCTGTAGCACACCCTTTAGTATTTCCTGCAAAGCAGGTCTCTTGGTTACAAACTCTCTCAGTTTCTGTTTATCTGTGAATATTCTAAACTCGCCGTCATTTTTGAAAGACATTCTTGATAGATATAAGATTCTTGATTAGAAGTTTTTCTCTTGTAGTATCTTAAATATATCATACCACTGTCTTCTTACCTCCATGGTTTCTGATGAGAAATCGGCACTTAATCTTACTGGGTATCCCTTATATGTTATGCATTCCTTTTCTCTTCCTGCTCTCAGAATTCTCTCTTTGTCTTTGGCATTTGACATTCTGATTAGTATGTGTTCTAGAGATGGTCTATTCAGATTTTTTCGGATGGGAGTACGTCGTGCTTCTTGGACATGGATATCTATGTCCTTCAATAGGGTTGGGAAATTTTCTACCATTATTTCTTCAAATATTCCTTCTGCCCCTTTTCCTTTCTCTTCTTCTTCTGGGACACCCATGACACGTATGTTTGCACATCTCTTGCTGTCCTTTAGTTCCCTGAGACCTTGTTCAAGTTTTTCCAATCTTTTCTTCATCTGTTCTTTTGTATGTTCACTTTCAGAGGCCATTTCTTCAAGCTCACAAATCCTTTTTTCTGCCTCCTCAAATCTGCTATTATATGATTCCAGTGTATTTTTAATTTCATTTATTGCACCTTTCATTCCCATAAGATCTGCTATTTTTCGATGTATGCTTTCAAATTCTTCTTTGTGCTCATCCAATGTATTCTTAATATCCTTAATTTCCTTAGCCATCTCATTGAATTTATTAAGGAGATTTGTTTGAACATCTATGATTAGTTGTCTCAACTCCTTTATGTCATCTGGAGGCTTATCTTGTTCCTTTAACTGGGCCATATCTTCCTGTTTCTTGGTGTGGATTGTAATTTTATGTTGGTGTCTTGGCATCTGGCTTACTAGAGTATTTATTCTGGGTGCAGCTTTTCTCTTTAGTTTAGGGCTTCTTGCCCTTTCTCCCTTTGATGGTTGTATAGTAGGAGCCAAGGATGTAGTTGGTGCTATAAGCTATGGAGGCTCAAACTACCCTCATTGCCCCAAGGACCAATGAAGCTTCTCCCCACTTTGTCCATTGCCAGGGATAGGGACTGTGCCACAGCTGTGTGTAATAATCCAAATCAGCAGGCCTAGACTGTAGTTGCCCAGAGGGACTGATGAAGCTTCACACCCCTTTCTCCCCTGCCTGGGGCGGGGATGGAGCTGCAGGTGTGGGCAGCAATCTATGCACTGCAGGTCCAAGATGACCACAGTTGCCCTGGTAGATTTTCAATTATTCAGTCTGTGCCAGTTAAATGTACCTGCATTTACTTGGATAGGCTGGTGCAGGGCCCGTCAGCTTCCTCCCAGCTAGAGGTGGGGCTGAAGCCTAGGCTAGGCCTGCCGGCCAATCTGGGTGAAAGAAACCAGTCTCTACCATCACTGTGATTTTCAGTCAGCCCACCTTCCCCTCATCCTGAGAGTGGAGTCAAAATGGCGGCTACTGGTCACCTTCTGACTTGGAAAGGCTTAAACTTTAGCTGTTCTTAGGATTATACTTTAGCCAACTGAACTGACTATTCAGTAACTGAAATAGGTGCCAACCATCTCTTCTCCCCCTGTTTTGGGGAAATGGAGCTTCCAATTCCTGCCACAGGATAGCTCCTGGGGCGGCTTGTGCTGCCAGAGTAGGATGATCACCGGCCTATATGGCATGGCCTGTATTTTCCTGGAGAGGCTGGCACAGCTCCCCCTGCTTCCTCCCTTCTTGAGGTGGGCTTGGGGCTTACGCTAGACTGGTAATCTGATATAGACAGAAAAAAGGCGGTCCCTACCAGCACTGTGATTTTCAGTCAGCCCCGCTTCCCCTCATGTCAGGCACGGAGTTAAGATGGCGGCCACTGACCTCTTCCTTACTTGGACAGGTTCAAACTTTAGCTGTTCTTAGGATTATACTTTGGCCTGCCAAATTTACTAATCAGTAGCTGAAGATGGTGTCCAACCGTCTCTTCCTCCCCCGTTTTGGGAAGTGGAGCTTTCAATTCCAGCTGTGGAACAGCTCCCAAGGCAGCTTGTGCCTCCAGTGGAGGATGGGCACTGGCCTGTGTGGTGTGGAGAGCTCTACTTATGAATCGTCTCTGAGGATGGGCAGTCTCCTCCTTCTATTCTTTCAAGGATGTTGCAGGATGCACTTCTGGTCTCCTGCAGCCCCCAAATAAGTGCTCTAGTTAGTTGTGAGTGATCACCAATTGCCTAGTAGCAGGAGCTGATTCTCGAAGCTCTTTACTCTGCGGCCATCTTGCTGGTTGTTCCCTATATATATTTTTTGATTAATGCAACTCATTGGATGAGGTACACTCCATACTGAAAGACTGCTTAACTTCCAAGAAAAAGTATCTTAGAAATTGATTGATTTATGCAAAGTTCAATTACAAATATATTTCTAAATAAATAGGACTGTGTTAATAGATTTTCAATATCATACTGTTGCCTAAACATTCCTCCCCTAAACATTCTACCCAAATGTCCATTAATAGAAATAGCATTGAGTGATATCTGACTCACCAAACAAAAACAAATTTAATTGTTAGAGTATAAAATACTTCCCTTCACCAATTTCTTAGCAACACAACAACAAGGCTCTAGAAAAGAAACAGTGTATTACAACTTAGAAAGCTACAAAACACAGACTTTATTTAAATAAGAGTTTCTAGGGAAACCCAAAGACAACACAGGGGAGACAAAAACAAGTACACTGGAGGAAATTAACAGCTTTGGCAGTGATAGTTGCAGCAATCATTAAATCCAGCCTGTCTCCCAGCCAGATTAACATAAAACCTCACATTAAAAGCCTATTGACCTCAGTTCCTATTACCTAATACATCATACCCAGCTTTGCAACAAATAAATTGAAAGTCTTGCTAAAAGGCAAGAGAAACACCATCTGAAGTGACAAAGCATCAGAACCAGATTCATTGGTGATGATTTGCAATTATTGGACAGATTTGAAATAAATAGGATTAATATGCTAAAAGCTCTAATGGAAAAAGTAGAAAACGCAAAAGAACAGATTGGTGATGTAAGAAAAGAGAAGGAAATTCTTAAAAAATAACATCAAAAAGAAATGTGAAAATTAAACACTGTAACAGAAATGAAAAAAGATCCCTTTGATGGGATCATCAGTAGATGGAACCAAGTTGAGGAAAAATCAGTGAGCTTGAAGATATGTCAATAGAAACTTGCAATATTGAAATTCAAAGAAAAAAAAAGAATAAAAAAGATGGATATCCACAAACTGAAGAATAATTAAAAAGATGTAACATATGCATAATTGGAATATCAGAAGGAGAAGAAATAAAGGAGCACATAAAATATTTGAAGTAATCATGGCTGAGAATTTTGTAAAAATTAGTGATAGAACTAAATCACAGATCAGGAATCTCAGGGAACAAAAAACAAGATAAACACCAAAAACTACACCTAAGCATATCACATTCAAACTGCAGAAACCCAAAGACAATGAAAAAATATTGAAATTCAGAGAAAATAAAAACAACTTACCTATAGGAGAACTAGGATAAAAATTACAGCAAAATTATCATTAGAAATAATGTAAGCGAGAAGAAAATGGAGTCAAATATATATATTGTTGAAAGGAAAGTAAAAAGCAAACTAAAATTATCTATCCAGTGAAATTTTCATTCAAAAGTATAGAAGAAGTAAAGACTTTCATAGACAAACAAAACCTCCAGGAATTTGCTGCCAGTAAACCTCTCTTGCAAGAAATGTTCAAAGAAGTTCTTCAGTGACAAGGAAAATGATATAGATCAGAAACCCAAATCAACATCAAGAAAGGAAGAATATTAGGGAAGGCATAAATGAAGATTAAAAAGCTTTATTTTTCTTATTCCTATTAAACTTAATAAATAACTGTTCAAAATAATAAGAGCAACTATGTCTTGAGTGGTTATAGTTTATAAATAAGTGAAATTAATGATAGTAATATCATCAGAGATGGGAGGAAGGAAATGAGAATGCTCTTTTATAAGGTACCTGTACTAGCCATGAAGTGGAACATAGTATTATTTGAAAGTGGACTTAGATTATTTTAAAATTTGTCTTGTAAACTTGAGGGCAAACACTAAATTAAAAAAAAAAAAAGTGTAATTGATATGCTAAGAAAGGAGAGAACATGGAATAATATCAAATTCAATTAAAACAAGAGGAATCAGGAAAATGGATAGTATTAGAAAAGAAACAACAAAGTATTAGAAAAGAACAAAGGCAACAAAGAGAAAACAACTAAAAACATGTTAGCCATCATTCCAACTATGTCAATAATCACTTTAAATGTGATTTATCTATATACAAAAATTAGAAGACAAAGCCTAACAGAGTAGATTTAATAAAGGAAGAAACAATTCTATATTGTCTCCTAGAAACCAACTTCAAATATAAATACACAAGTAGATTAAATGGAAAGAGATAGAGAATGATATATAATGCCAACACTAATCCAAAGAAAGATGGAATAGCTATATAAATTTCATATAAAGAATTCATATCAAGGAAAACTCTCAGGGATATAGCTGGGCATTACATAATGATAAAGCGGTCAATTCTCTAAAGAGACATAAAAATCTTTAATGTGTATGCACCTAACAACAGAGCATCAAACTACCAGAGGCAAAAATTAATAGAACTGCAAGACAAAATAGACAAATCCACAGTTATATATGGAGACTTCAACACACCTTGTGATGGTTACTTTTGTGAATCACATAAAGCTAGTAGAGTATAGTATTCAGTTATTTAATAAAATATTAATCCAGGTATTGCTGTGGAGGTGTTTTTTAGATGTGGTTAACATCTACAATCAGTTGACCTTAAGTTAAGGAAATTACCCCCAATAATGTGGGTGTACCTCATCAGTCATTTGAAATTCCTTAAGAGCAAAAGCTGGAGTGTTTCCTAAGAACACTAAGAAGAAATTATTCTGCCTTAAGATTGCAGCATCCGGTCCTGCCTGACTTGCCAGTCTGTTCTTCAGAGTTTGGAGATACACACAAACACACAATTGATTCTGTTTCTGTTAAGAACCCTGACTGATAAACTCCTCCATTGGCCCTTGACAGATCTGGCAGGCAAAACAAAACAGTAAGGATATAGTGGTATTGAACAGCATCATCAGTCAACTGGATTTAACATTCATAGCATCAACAGTAAAATACACATTCTTCTCAAGCTTTTATGGAATATTCACCAAGATATACCACATTCTGAGCCATAAACCGTGCTTTAACAAATTTAAAATAAAATGAATTATATAAAGTATTCTCTCAGACCACAATGAAATGAAACTAGAAATCAGTACAGAAAGATAGTTGTAAAACCACTGTTTTAGTTTGCAAGAACTGCTGCAAGCAAAATACCAGAAATGGATTGACTTTTATAATGGGAATTTATCTGGAATAAAATCTTGCAGTTCCAAGGCTATGAAAATGTCCAAATCAAAGCATCATCAGAGATGCTGTCTCACCAAGGTTAGCTGCTGGCAATACTGGACTCTTGCCCATGGCAAGGCAAATAGTGGATCTCCATCTAGGTTTCTGCCTTCTCCTCCAGGCCACTTTCTCCCTGAGCTCAGTTGAGGGTGAGCAAGCACATGGCAGGGCTCATCTCTTCAGCTTTGAGCCACCCCATGGGCCTCGCCTCTGGGAGCCTCTTTCCATGCCTCTGTGCTTTGCTGATTCCAGCCTCTGGCCTCTCTCTCAGCCTCTTGGGGCCTCTCCAGTCTTCTCTCCCACATGGCAGGGTAAAATGGTGGCCCTCTTGCTCTGTGCGCTTCTGCTTTCAGTTCTCGGTTTATATAAGGCTCCAGAAGAGGGTGGAGAGCTAACCTGGGTCATGCGTCACTGAAGTAGTCCAATCAAAGGACCCTAATTTTAAAAGTAGCATTCAGAGGACTCAATTTAATCAGTGCAGTGAAAAGATTTGTCTGTAAATTCGACATTCATAAACCCAGTTTTTCTTGATTTCTTCTGCCCTACTCAATCATTCCCTGCCATCCATATTTTGGGTGCTCTCATGGAAATGCTTTTATATTTTAGAGATTCCTGTCCATGTTTTCTGACATCCTTCAAATGTCTGGTTTAGATGGGATGATCTAGGCATTTTAATACACATTCAACCATGGTTTGTGTCCACTTGAGTTTCATTACTGATGTACACAGCCTAGAGTTTGTCTCTGATAATAATATCAAAGGGATCTTTTATTAAACTGTTCTATCTTTGGGGCTGGCAACAGCAAGGAAGAATGTAAATTAGTAGAGCTAAGATTATGGCTGTAGAAGGAGTGAGAATGTGGAAAGGTTTGAGTCAGGAGAGAGCAGGGTCAATTAGGAAAGTGCAATGAATGTCATGTGGTGGTGTTTCCATTTGGGAGATTTACTAAGTGAAATATGAAAATCTGAAGAAAAAGTAAAAGGCTATTACTGTATCCTATATGAGAGATGAATATAAATGAAGCCTGCACCTGCAGGGATAGATTTAGAATGGAGATCTAAATTGTATTGGCATTGAATTGGAGGACCTTTAAAATCCTTTCTAATCATACAACTCAATATTATGTGGAGAATATCATAAAATGCTTTTGTGAACATATATTACTTAAATAATCAATACTGGGGGAGGAAAATTAAAGGATGGTTAGAACAGTTGGCAAATGAATTGGAAATAACTGCATACTAAAGGAACAAAGGACCTTATGCCCACAATTTTTAAATTACTTTCTGTTGTTAAATGATTTGAAAAATCAGGAAACCATCTAAAGAAATTATAAACTCAAGTGACAATTATGCATTTGCTAGAGATGTTAACTAACATATCTTTGGATAAAAGCAGAGAAAATATCATGTTCAAATAATCATAGCAAAGCATATACATTCCTGAAATATGTAATTTAGAAAAGCAGAATATCCTTTTTAGTATTTCAGAAATATTCTTCTGAAAACCTAACATTGAAAATAGGGGTTATTGTGGGTAGGGGTATAAGAGTTATGGTTTAAAGCAATTTTTGAGAATTGCAAATAAAAATAAGAACAGCTAAAAAGCTCTATTAATGCTATCCAAAGGATTAAAGGGACAGAAAGAAGCAATATAAATATCTCTGGAGTAAAACACGTAGGAAGCAAATAGGCATGAAATTAATAATTATTTTTAAATGCTAAGGTATTGAACTCATTTTAAAAACTGGCTTTAATAAGTAAAGTAGGCAAGAGCGTTTTGTACAATTAGGTAGTAATGGAAAATTTGTAAAATACCTATTAATAAAATGTAAGAAAGTGAATATTTTTAAAATGAGCATTAAAACTATTAGGTTTAGATAAAGTTATTCTAATATAATGAGGAAATTATCTCACTAATTTGACAAAAGAATTTATTTTTGAAATGGCAATATAAGGTAGAACAAGGAATGCAATTAAGAAAAGTACAGGCAGTTCAGTTCCTTCATCAAATGTGCTAGCCCATTCTGCAAATTGTTCCTATTCACATTACTAGTATAAAGATTCTAAAATAAACTGAAATATTAAAATGGCAAAAAATATCGACCACCACGCCATGATTTGAATCTCTGAGTCAGAATTGGAAGAGATCACTTGGCCTGAAGCACCAGCCGGTGCTCTGTCTTGGTACTGAATCAAACCTCCATTTCAATAGGCAGGGCACTCCACCATGGAAAAGCTTCTAAGATGTGAGACTTTATAAATAAGAACACACTATATCCTCACAGAAGCCAGGGAGATTATTTTTAAATGAATGTCCTATGTTCAAAATGCCTGATTTCCCAGTACTCTTATGGTAAAATTCCAAGTCCCAACTGTGATATTTATTTATGATAAATAGCATTATTATTTAGTATATAAAGGAACTGCCAAACCTTTTATGCATAATTGAGTTTTTAACCAAGGGTTTGTGTTTCTTCATAATTTTTCTTTAAAGATTTTTTTTTTACAAAAGTAACCAACAGAAGGAATCCAATTGTATAATAAAATTCCAAGTCTTTAGCCCCTTTTTCCTTGGTTCATTGTATACAAAGGTGCTGCTTAACGTGTTCTGTTCTTCATTTACTCTCTTGTTCATTTCCCAGGTCTCTTGTTTGATTCTTTCTTTCCAGGCCTCTTAACACCCTTGCCATGAGCTGTCTTGGCCCGGAAACTGGATACATCATCGTAGCTCTCACGAGTGTTCCACTTGGAGCCTTTCTTCTTTCTGCCAAAACCAAATTTTTGATTTTTATAGCGTCATTTGGCAATTGGGCCCTTTCTTTATTTGCTTGCCCTTGGCACCTTCCTTCTTGCCCCGTGCAACAGGTTGCTGATCTCCCTCAAGGAAGTCCAGTTTATCAGAGAAGCCCTTCTGGTCTTTCTTAATGCCATTCATCATATGTGCTTTCTCTCTCTGCCTCTTCTGAAGAACGGCATAACTGTGAGGGTGTGGTGCACCCTCTCCTACCACATGCAGTTCAATTCTGCCATTGTGGTCTCATTGGCAAGTCCCAGGGACTGAGTTTCCTTATGTTAACTGGGACCTCCAAACAATTACTATCTCCAACCAGGATGTGCTATATCCAGAATATTAGACATGATGAATGCCAGCTACATGCACACACTTTATTCATAGCCAAGTTCATGATTCCACCTTTATTTTGAGTTAAACTGGATCAAGTATAATCATTTCTTTGGTCTGAAATTTCAATTCAGAACCATGCCATGCAATCTTCCAAGCTTAATTTTTCCTGAAGATACTGTGTCTTCATTATGAAGTATAACTTCAAAGAACAAGGCATCCTCAATTTTAGAAGAAAAGAGAACCTCCTACAGGCCTACTGTATAGTATTCCCACTGAAAACTACATTCCCAATGGTTTCTACTGACAAATTAATGAAAACTATGAACAAGATCAGTAGATATAAAGAAGGATGATATAAATCATTGCAAATGAATGAACTTTTCATCCTCTCCACAGAATTTTTCACAGAGAAATAACTTTTAATTTTTATGAAATTCAATTTGCTGATTCTTTTTTATAGATTGTGCTTTTGATGTCATGCATAAGAATACTCCTCTTACCCTTAGGTACTAAAGATTTTATCCTGAGTTTGCTTCTAGCAGTTTTATATTTTTAATTTTTTACGTAAGTCCATGATGTATTTTCAGTTAAATTTTGTATAAGATATGATGTTTGGGTAAAGTTTTACTTTTTTGGCCTATTTATGTCCAATTGTTCCAGCACCATTTATTAAAAAGATCATCCATCCTCCATGCTTTTGCACCCTTGTCAAAAATCAGTTAGGAATATTTGTGTGGGTCTATTTCTGTGTTCTCTATTCTATTCCATTGGTTCATGTGTTTTCCCCCTGCCACTGAAACATTGGCTTGATTACTGTAGCTAAATAGTAAGTCTTAAAATTGGGTAGAGTGGTCAGGACAAAAATTCTATTTACAATAGTGACTGTAGCAGTTTGATACTTTTGATGAATTCCCAAAAGAAATATTGGATTATGTTTGTAAACTGGTCTTTTCCTCTGGGTATATTAGATTGTATTGGATTCAGAGGCTTTACTTCTACTTGACTAAATAATGACTAAGGCTTTGATTGGGCCAAGTCAGTAAGATGTTGAGTCCTTCCCTCTTGGTTGGCAGGGACTCACAGAGAAACTGTACCACGAAGAAGGGAGGTGGGAGTGTTGAGCTGGAGCCCTGGGAAGTAAGCACACAGAGGAGCTTGGTCGTGAGGAAAGAGAGAGGGCACCAGGAAGAGAAACAAACCGTTCGCCTAATAGTCTACAGCTGGCCTGGTGGAGATACCAGAGCAGCTGATGCCGGTGAGAGGCAAGCCCCAGGAAGAGAGGAACCCAGGAAGCCTGAACCCTGGCAGACATTGGCAGCCATCTTGCTCCAACACGTGGCCATAGACTTTGGTGAGGGAAGTAACTTAGGCTTTATGGCCTGGTAACTGTAAGCTTCTCCCCCAAATAAATACTCTTTATAAAAGCCAACAGATTTCTGGTATTTTGCATTAGAACCCCTTTGGCTGACTAATATAGTGACTAAAAGTATAAAAAAATTTGGGAATGAACTTAACTAAGGACATAAAGCACTTGTATTCAGAAAACTATAATGCCTTGCTAAAAGAGATAAAAGAAGACCTATATAAGGGAAAGAACATTCTGTGTTATGGATTGAAAAACTAAATATCATTAAGATGTCAATTCTACCCAAATTGATACACATAGTCAATGCAATTCTGAGAAAAATTTCAGCGTTCCTTTTTATAGAAATGGAAAACCCCATTATCAAATTTATTTGGAAAGGTAAGGGTCCTCAAATAGCTAGAAACATCTTAAAAAGGAAGAATGAAATTGGAGGACTCTCACTTCCAGGCTTTAAAATCATATTACCTAGCTACAGTGAAAAAAATAGCATGGTACTGGCATAAAGATAGACAGCTTGACCAATGGAACCACACTGATGATTCAGAAATAGACCCTCACATCTATGGTCAAGTGCTTTTTTGACAAGCCTGTCAAACCCACCCACATGGGCAGAACAGTCTACTCAACAAATGGAGCTGGAAGAACTGGATATCCTAATCCAAAAGAAAGAAAGAGGACCCCCTACCTCATACTTTATACAAAACTCAAAATGGACCAATGACCTAAATATAAGAGCAAGAACCATAAAACTAGAAAAAATGTAGGGAAGCATCTTCAAGACCTGGTGGTAGGTAGTGGTTTCTTAAACCTTGCACTGAAAGCAAAAGCAATGAAAGAAAAAATGGGTAAATGGGACCTCCTCAAACTTAAACACTTTTATCCTTCAAAGGACTTTGTCAAGAAGGTGAAAAGGCAGCCCATTCAATGGGAGAAAATATTTGGAAACTACATATCTGATAAGAGTTTGATCTCCATGCTATATAAAGAGGTAATACAATTCAACAATAAAAGGGCAAACAATCCTATTTCAGAATGGGCCAAAGAATTAGACATTTCTCCAAGGAGGAAATACAAATGGAGAAAAAGCACATGAAAAAATGTTTATTATCACTAGCTATTAGGGAAATGCAAATAAAAGCTACAATGAGATATCATCTCACACCTTGGGGCAGTTTGGTATTTTTATGAATTCCAGAAATAGATATTGGATTGTGCTTGTAAATTGGTCTTTTCCTCTGGGCATATTAGATTGTATTAACTTCAGAGGTTTCACTTTTACTCTATTAAATCAAGTTTAGGGCTTTTATTTGATGACTTAATAAGGCAACTTGGTTTGAGTCCCTGCCCCACCCCCCTCTGTGGGCTATATAATGGATGCTCAATCAAAGACAGGGAAGTAAGTACATGGAGAAGGAGAAAACAGAGAGTTTAGTTTTGGACACTGGAGCCCCAGGGAAAGAGGTGAGCCATTCACCTGATAGTTTGCAGCTGAAAAGACCAGAGCCCTGAACAGCTGAGAAAGCCCTGAAAGAAATGAGCCCTGGGGAAAGAAAAGAGCCTTATGCCAGCGTACAGCTGAGATTGGAAGAAGCTGGGACCATGGAGCCTTAGGAGAAAGAGAAAGCCTGAACCCTCGCAGAGACCGGCAGCCATCTTGCTCCAACATGTGGCAACAGACTTTGGTGAAGGAATAGTAACTTACTCTTTATGGCCTTGTGATTGTAAGCTTCTATCCAAAATAAATACCTTTTATAAAAGCCAACAGATTACTGGTATCTTGCATCCGCACCCCTTTGGCTGACTAATACATACTTCATAGAATGGCTGTTATTTAAAAAAACATAAAGCAATAACTGCTGGAGAGGATGTGGAGAAACAGGAGCACTCCTTCACTGTTGGTAGGAATGCAGAATGGTGCAGCTCTGTGGAAGACAGTCTGGTGGTTCCTCAGGAAGCTAAATATAGAACTGCTGTATGATCCGGCAATCCCTCTACTAGGAATATATCCAGGAGAACTGAAAAGTGTGACATGAACAGATATTTGCACACCAATGTTCATAGTGGCATTATTCACAATTGCCAAAAGATGGAAACAACCCAAGTGGTCATTAACCAATAGACAACAACAGTATATACATACGAAGAATTACTACACTCTGTAGGAAGAAATGAAATTGGGACACATGATAATGTGGATGAACCTTGAGGACATTATGCTGAGTGAAATAAGCCACACACAAAAGGACAAATATTGCATGGTCTCACCAATATGAACTAAATATAAAGAATAAACACATGGAGTTAAAACCTACAGTATAGGTTACTAGGAGATAAAATGAGGGCTGAGAAAGGTACTGATGCTTAATATATGTAGAAGTTTTAAATAGCTTGACTGTAAAAGTGTAGAAATGAATAGAGTTGATGGTAACACATTATACTGAGTAGAACTCACATGGCTGCTTTATAAATGGGATTGTGGCTGAAAAGAGTAGTCTAGGGATGTAAATGTCAATTGAAAGAAAGCTAGAGACTAATCTAGGGACTGAATAACATAGTCAACCCAGAGGTGGATGAGGATTGTGGTTAATAGTACAAATACAAGAATGTTCTTCTATGAGCTAGAACAAATGTATGTCACTATTACAAGGTGTTAAGAGTATGGAGATGCATGGGAAAAATACAATTAATGTAACTTATGGACTATAGTTAATAGCAGTATTGTAATATTCATGCATCAATGTCAAAAAAAGGTACTTTATCATCACTAAGGGTCAATAATAGGAGAATATGGGATTTTTTTCTTTTGGACAAAGGAAAACTTTCTAAAATTTACTAAGGCGATGACTGCACAACTCTGTGATGAAAGTCAGAGCTATTGAGTGTCCATTTTGGATAGATTGTACACAGCATGGACTGTAAAACACAGTGAACTATGTGGTGGAAGATGGACTGTGGATAACAGTACAAATATGTGTGTGTTCACTCATGAATTATAACAAATGTGCAATACTAATACATAGTGTTAATAATGGGGTGTATGGAAAAATATACCACATGTATGCTATGGGCCATAGTTAGTGGTAATAGTCTGATGATGTTCTTTCATAATCTGTAACAAATGTTCCACAACAGTGTAAGGTGTTGGCAGAGGGGTGATATATGGGAGTTCTACATGGTAGGTATGATTGTTTTGTAAGCACACAATTACTCTAATATATATATGTATATATTAATCTGTGGAGAATTGGTAAAAAGTTGTTTGTTAATCTTTGGAAATGAATAGAAATGTTAAAGCACATCATAATGTTTGTAACTAGTGTGCTATTATATAGGTATGACAGTGGTTGAAAGGGGAAGTCTAAGGTCATGTATATTACTAGAAGGAAAGCTGAAAAATCTAACATGGGACTGTATAACACAGTAAAACCTCATGTAAAATACGAATATGGGTGATATTGCATATACAAGACTGTTTTTCTTTGAAATTCCACAATTCTATGTTAATGTTACAAGATGTTAATATCAGGCAAAAATACAAACAAAGCAAACTATGGGCAGTAGTATATAATAATATATTAAAAATCTTCCAGTAAGGATTTAAAAAAGGAAATAAACTAAGAGAAAGTAACTAGACACAAGGTACTACATATTGCTTGACTCCATCTATACAAAATATAAATACAAATAAACTAGAGAGAAACAAAATAGCAGATATGTACAGCAGGGAAGCATAGAGAGATTGAGCAGTGATGAGTTTTTGTTTTTGTATTTTATTATTATTATTCTTGGAATAATGCAAATGCTCTAATAATGATTGAACTGATAAATGCACAACAATATGATTATACCAAATACCATTGATTGTACACTTTGGATGGATTGTATGCTTTATTAATATGTATCAATAAAACTGGTTTGTTTAAAGAGTCAAGGTATATTATTTTCCATAGGAATATCCATTTGTCCCAGCTGTATTGAAAATATTGTATATTCTCCACTGAATTACCTTGATACCTTTATCAGAAATTAAATTTGTCTCTATGCAGAAAAAATATATACATTAAAAATTTGGGGTATAGTGATTTCTCCCATTTTATTATCCTTTTTCAAAATGGCTTTAGCTTTTCTTGTTAATTTTATCATAAACTTTTCTGGAAATTTTATACTTTGGCAACTAATATTTGTCAGAAAAAAACACAATATAAGAATTCAGTAGTTTAAGTGTTTTTTTCTTGAAATAGAAGTTTAATCAAAGCAAAAGCTGTTTAAAATTGTCAATGATATGCAAAATAATGTCAGTGAATAAAAAATATGAGATGAATGAGATGGAGTTTTAAGAATCTTAGTGACAATGACAGCATTCTAAAATCCTAAAATAACTGAAAGTTATTGGAATCAAAGGGTGAAATGCCATGGCATTTATAGTTGTTGAAATGCACATTTGATAGCAATAATTGGAAAAATAAAGCTATCTGGTTTTTATACTCCAGTGAGTTGTATTTCTTCTTTCCTAAAGATCCTTAAGCTTGGCTAAACAGTGACAGTCTAGCAGAAAATATATGTAAAGTCTATAAATATTAATATAAAACATGTAACAAGTATGTAAGAAATTAAAAAAGACATTAAGTGTCAAAGTATATTTAGCAGTTTAAGAGTAAAATATATGAAAATGACTGATAAACAATGAAAACTACAATGAGATATTATTCTCACCCATTAGACTGGAAGACATTTGTAAGACTGATCACAGCTAGGTTTAGACCTTCCTGATGACAGGAAGAATAGCCCTTGAGAGAGCTTCTCCTTCGGCTCTCTAGTTCTCGCCTTCCCAGAATAGAGCCATGTCCTTCCCGATGTGCTGTTGTTTTATGTCCCGCCTTTGCCTTCTTGATCCCATTGCTGTGTGCAAACAAGTGCTGCCTTGGCTTTTCAGGTCAGCAGGGATGTATTTTGGGGAAGGCTGTGAAGCAAATGGCTAGCCAAAGCAGACAGGATCTAAGCTCTCATTGAGATTTCATTAATAAATAATGCAATAATTGAATATACACGATAATTTCAGAGAGCAATTAGTGCTGCAATGGAAATTAAAACAGAGTAATGTGGTACTTGAGGCACATGAAAGCAGGGAGGGGCTACTGTAGCTGGATGGGCAGGGAAGCCGGGGTGATCTGACTGGTACCCAGCTCTTTTGCAGGAGTGCCCAGGGAGGGGGAGAATGACCAAATCTACCAGTGATTGTCATACTGCGAACACAGGAGTGCAATAGGAGAATAATTCAAAGAAGTGGAAGGGCTCGTGCAATGTCCTGGAAGCCAGTTAAGTGGTTTGGACTTCTTCTAAGTGGAACGGGAAATTTAATAAGAGATGCAAGCAGGGAGTGTAGAACGGGATGTTTGTGTGCATGTGCTTTTTACTCACTCACTGTCCTGAGGATGCTGGGACCCGCCAGCAACCCGAGCTCGGCGGACCCTCCCCTCCTTGGCTCCGTGTGCATTCCACAGCCCAGGGAAGAGGTGAGGGCTGATGGAAAGGCCTGACTGTGCTTTGAGCCCACAGCCCACTGCTTGCAGGGGGGACCTCTGCACAGAGGTTGCTTGAGGTGGCTTTTTGCTCGGTGGCAGGACCCTCCCCCTGGAGCTTGTGAATAGCGGCCCCCTAGCAGCACAGAGAGCGCCCCCCTCCCCTCCCCAAGCACTGGCCCCCCTGGAGGGCCACCACCTCTCTCTTTCCCTGTGTTGTGGGCCCTCTGTGCCGTCTGGGATAAAAGCATCCTGGGCTGGGGGCTTCTGTTGTGCCTGAGCCTGTGTTCTCCCAGTGCACCTCGCAATGCCCGTTGAGGAGGAGGTGGGATTTGGAGGATGGAAATGAATTCTAGTGCCCTGACTTGTTTTGGTTTAGCTGTTGCAGTGTTGTTAGGTCATGGCTCTGTTTTGTTGTTGGGACTTAGGGCCCTATGTTTTCCTGAAGACATTCTTTCCAGGTCCTTTGATTCACTTGGTGTTTGGATGGGTTTTAACGACATCGAGGAGACTAAGAGTGGCCGCGCTCTCATCTGCAGACAGCAGTGTGGTTCCAGGAAATGAGGCGGGAGCTGGCTTCCCGCCATGGCCTCAGCTGAGCCATCTCCTGTCCTTTGGCTTCTCCGCCCGTCTGTCTGTCTTGATTAAGATGCTCTGCGGTATCTCGGTTATGTCCCTTACAGGAGCCCTAACTAAAGCTTCTGGTGGGACCAGTCTTAGAATGCCACTCCCTGGGTATCCAAGGCTATACCCACATCGGTGGATCTGCCGAGTTCGGAGCCGGTGGCAGTGGCCTTCTGGAACCCACGCCTCCTGTAGGCCCATCCTTTGTCCATCTGGTCTCGTCCATGACTCTTGCTCTCTTGGGGAGTGTCAGCTGTTGTCTTCAGTTTTAAATGTACTTAACTTGAAGAATAGACTATTATCCATATGGAGGCAGTTGAATTGGTTCCAAACTGTGAAACAACAACTGGATAAAAGTAAAGATTTTGGAGTCACCAAAATAACTATGACATCTAATAGAAGGGGAATGAATAAAATCACCCAAATAGAGTTGGAAAGCTCAAAATGAAGAGAGATGGTCAAAGACAGAAAAACCCCATGTATACGATATACGAAAGAAATGTTGCAAAATAGAAAGTGAAAAACGAGGAAATCATATTGTTGCAGAAGTCATTGAGTGTTTAATTAAGAAAAATGCTGTTAAGATGTGTATTCTCTGAAATTAAATCTTTGTATGGAGTTTTTCTTTGATAATTTTTGAAATTTTCCATGACATAATTATTGCTTGTTTAATTTTAATATACAAAATATTACCCCATAGATAAGAATTTTTTAGGAAGTTTCTTAGGAGGATGATAAGAAGCATCTCAGCAAAAGAGTGGATTGGAATAAGGTTTTTTTTCATTTACTTGTAATATGCATATAGTTTATTGTGCTTATTGTAACAGCAAATAAATAAGCTCTTATTACTTACAAGTCATAACTATAAGCATAATTTCAAGAAAACAAATTTTTCCTCATACTAATTATAAGTTAATTTAACATTTTTCTCTATTGATTCTGTATTTTTCCAAATATTATTATAAAAAATCACGAAAACATTTGTGCACTGATCTGTTTTATTGATTGTATATGCCATTTTGCTCAGTTTCTCAAAATATAATTAATAATACACAGTGAATACATTTTTATTTTGAAATATTCCAAACTTCCAGAAAATTAATAAATAACATAGGGAGTACTCATGCACACAAGTCCAGATATAATAGATTTCAGCATTTTGTCATGTTTTTCTAGAAATCACTGTTAAAAAGCAGACAAATACTACAGGCACTGGTGACATTTTTAGTTTTGATGGAGTCCATTTATTATTTTTTCTTTTATATTTTGTGCTTCTTGTGTCTTATGTCAAAAAACATCTTTGTCTACCCTCATATTTTCATACCTCCTATATTTTCTTCTAGATGATTCATAATTTTAGATTTTATGTGTAAGTTCATGATCTGTTTCAAAATACTTTTTTGTATGGTGTACGTAATGGTAGTTTTGGGTTTTTTCCCCCCATATAAATACACAATTGTTCCAACACAATTTGTTGGAAATGTTAGCTTTTCCTTATTTGGCACCTTTATTGAAAACCTATCCATCATTTATGTCTGGATCTATTTCTGGATTATCTATTCTAGTCCCTTAACCTATATATTTAGCCTTACTTAAATATCACACTGCCTTGAGTACTTTTGCTTTATTGAAAGTCCTAAAATCAGGCTTTTAAGTTGTTGGATGTAGTACTTTACAAATATTAATTAGGTCAAGGGGTTGACAGTGTTTTTCATGTTGGTTTTCTTCAGTTGTTCAGTGTTTGCATGGTATGTTTTTCCACTCTCTTACTCTTAAACTGTGTTTTATTTTTAACATATGTTGCTTGTATACACCATATAGTTGGATCTTGCCATTTTACAGTCTGGCAATCTCTTCATTTAATTTAAATATTTAGGCCTTTTCCATTTTATTAATTATAGGTAAGATTGAATTTAATTCTAAAATCTTATCAGTTTTCTATTTGTCTCAGCTATTCTTTGTACTCTTTTCCTCACTTACTTACTTCTTTTGGTTTGAGAAATTTTTTATATTCACAATAAATTGAAAAGAAGTATACAATGGATATTCCCTGACTCCCTGGGAATTATATTAGAAAAGGGTAACAAAGATACCTGGAACATCATCGAATATTTGGAAACAACATAACACAATTCAAAATAGCACATAGATTTAAAAAGAAATCAAAGAAAAATTAAGATATATTTTGATAATAACAAATGAAATGACAGACAATGAAAACCAAGAAAAAAAAAAAAGAAAGTTTGTAAAATGTAGCTAAATCAGTAATTAGAGGGAAATTTATAGCATTAAAATTCTTATATTAGGAAAAAATACAAGTTCTGAACTCAGCCACCACTTGAACAATATAGAAAACAAGAGCAAATTAAGCCCAAAGGAAGTAAATGAAATGAAATAATAAAGATAACAGCAAAAATCAATGAAATTTTACAGAGAAAAAATTAAAACAAATGTTGTTTCTTTCAAAGATAAGCTCAAAGCTCTCTAGGTAGAATCATGAACAACAAAGAGAAAAATCAAATTACCAATATCAGGGAGAAGATATGAAACATCACTATAGATTTTATAAATATTAAAAGAATAATAAGGGATTAGTATGAAAAATATTATGCCAAAATATTCAATAAATTAGAGGAAATGGAAAGAATTTTTACATACAAAAACTATTCAACATCTGAAAATATTTTCAAATTCAATTCATCTATATATAAAAATAATGCATAACAACCAAGTGGGATTTATCCAAGGAACGCAAAGTTGGTTTCATATTGGAGAAATAATCAATGCAATTCAACATATGAAAATACTGAAAACTAAAATAAATATCATCTAAATAGACAAAAAAAATCTTTTGACATCCAAAATCCATTCTTGATTTAAAAAAAAAATAAAACTCTTGGAATACTGGGAATGCAAGGAAATTTCCTCAATTTGGTAAATGACATATAAGAATAATCAATAGCTAACATTACACTTAATTCAGATGCAACTGAATTCTTGTACCTTCCAGTAACAAAAAAGACATCATTTCTATTCAACATTATATTGGAGGTCCAGGCCAATGAAATGAGGTTAGAAAGAGAAACATAAAAAAATCAAGAATGGAAAGGAAGATAGAAACTTATCTTTATTAATAGTCTATATGAGATCTTATATCTAATAAGTCCTGAGAAAACTAAAAATATTTTACTAGAAGTAATAATTGAGTTTATCAAATTATGAATAAGAGATTAATACACCTTTATTTTTTATCAGCGTTCTTCTTTATACTAGGAGTGAATAATCAGAACATATAAAATTTGGGATGGAGTGAATGTGTTTTACATCTGGGAAGAACATGGATTTAAGGGGCCAGAGGCTGACTGCTATGGATTGAATTGTTTCTGCCCACAAGTTATGTTGATGTCCTAGTACCCTGTACCTAAGAATGTAGCGTTCTTACGGTCAGTACAGATAAGATAAGTTAAAATGATGTCATCCTGGAGAGGGGTGGCCCTTCATCCAATATGACTCATGTCCTTATAAAAAGAGGGAATTTGGGCTCAGACAGACAGACAGACAGACAGACATAGGAGAGAATAGCATGGACGAATGAGGCAGAGAATGCCATGGATCAACAGCAGCCATCGCCAGAAGCCAGGAGAGGGGCAAGGGATGGATTCTTCCCTGCAGACTTTGAAGGAAGCATGGTCCTGCTGACATCTTCATTGCGGACTTCTGGCTTCAGAACTGGGAGACAATGACTGTGTGTGTTTTAAGCCACCCAGTTTGGTGGCACTCTGTTGTAGCAGTCATAGCAGTGTTTATTAGGAAAAGTGTCTTGGTTTTTGGGAGACACTTGTTGAATACAGTTCTTCCATGACGTTCAGCTGTTCTGATTACAACACCTTGAGCCACTGTCTTTCACCTATCTCCTTAAGATTCCCAAGCATCTTATCAAAGGCCTTCGCCGTGTGATGTTGCATGTCCTCTCACAAAAGACACAAAGCACGTCCATGACTTCTGAGCTCAGGACTGGCCATGTGACTTGCTTTGACTGGTGGCACGGGCAGAATTATGCTCCAGTCCTGACCCCAGGTAACGGAGCTTTCCGTGCTTCGGCATGCTGCCCCGTGTTCATGCCATTGCCTTGAAGAGATCATCATCGAGGATGACCACTAACCTGAGGAGGACGAGAAGTGCAAACCCTGCCCCCGTTGAGGCAGCCTCGGGGATGAAAAACAAGCGCTTCTTGTTTTGGTTGTAAACAGTTTCTCTTTCCTAGGTCCCAGAAGGCCTGTACCTAGGAAAAGAGAATAAACTGTATCACACGCACACTATTCATCTGGAGAGTGAATGGTATTTATATTGTTATATGATTTGTTTGTTTTCAGCTTTCATGTTCAACCTTTGCAGTAAGCTGGAAAGAGCCATTTGTGGCAGTAAGACAAAACATAAGTGCCAATAATGTTATGAGGTAATATGTAAAATGAGGAAGGGGAAAGAAATTATGTAAATAAATGCAAATACAGACCACAATGAGATACCATTAAATTGGATGTAAATCCAGAATTCTGAATTTTTTATGTACACCGTAGAATTTCCTGTACCATCTACACCTCCTTTTGCTGCAGTGAGTGACTTTCACTGGGGGCTCAAGCTGAGTTGAGATTGGCTACTTACTTAAAGGCCCTGCCTGCCCTCTTCAACGTTAATTATGAGCTGAGATGTGCTTAGCATACAGTAAATCCTTAGCTGGTTGTCCTTTGTTAAAAGTGTATTATACCATATAAAATGTCATCAAACTTTCTGTCATGGATATGGCCCTGGATTCTAGCACTAACTTAAAACGTTTTTCATTGGTCACTTGAAAAGTGGGTGGCTGAGAGGTGTAATGTTGATTTATAACCTTGATCAAAACATGTAAATAATTTTTTAAAATTTTATCTTACCCAAAAATGGATTACCTCTAAACTCTAAAACAGGAAATTGAAAATATAATAGATGAAGCTCTCTTTAATAGAGAATTTCTTCATCCTGGAATCACAAAATATTTGTCTTTTTCCAAAACCAATTATTTTTATATATGGCAATAAAATGTGAGTGTTTAATCTAACATTTATTTCCTAGAGATACGATATATTTTAGACAGTCTTAAAATTTGTTTCCTAAAAGTGATTTCAACCAGACAAATCTCATGCTCTGTTTAATGTACATGGTATCATTGGCAATTATCATGTGGAAGCCTAATTTAATTTCATCTAATAATTAAGTTATCCATCCAAGGGATTTTCTGTGAGCTTTTTACAGATATTTTCTTCTGAAGAACATTGGGGGATATCATCTTATTGTAAATATAACTTTCAAAAACTATATTTATTTAATTATACCTCTTAATATTTAATAAATGGTTTATCAGTGAATTTATACCTGAATATCGCAGGAGGTACACAGAGTGTACAGCTATCTGGAAAAATACTGATTTAGTGAAGAGTCTGTAACTGATCATCAATTTCCAAAAAGATGTACTTTGGGTTTCCTTAAAACAACAAATTAGGCATATTAATGCCTCAATATGTGTTCATCAATTGTAACAAATGTACAACACTAATGAAAGATGTTTATGTGGGAAAGTGTGGGAGGAGGGGTGGGGTATATGAAAATTCCCCATATTTTTAATGTAACATTTATGTACTCTAAAGCTTCTTTAAAAATAAAAAAAATTATGAAAAAAAAATAAAATAAAATAAAACAATTGGGCTCAAGTAAAATAAATTTCTTTCTTTAAACAGAAGTTTAAAGATGTGTTCAAATTTGAACTAGTGAATACAGGTTTTCTGCTAATCTGGGTAAAACTTTTCAAACATTATCAGCTCTATAAAGTGGAAAATCATGACACTGAAATCACAGTAGTTACATAATGAACACCCAGAGAAAAGTGCAGGTGAAGCCTGCAGATTATCCATCATACAATGTGGATTCTCACAAGCAAACCTTCAGGCAGAGAACAGAACACGGACGCCTCTGAAGAGATGCTGGCACCTCCCCAGCAAACCCACAGGCTCCCCCGCACCTTCGATGCCCCTCGCACTCATCAAAGGAACACCCTTCAGCCGTGTTCTGTGGGGTGTGGCGGGGAATAGCAGATGGGAGGCCATGGGAGCCCCGCCATCTCCTGCAGGGTAACAGAAGTAGAGAAAAAGAAGGAAAACGTTGACTTATGCTTTATATAAAAGTGCGTGCACATTATACGAAACTCAAGTAGACTTATTATTACTGTAATAATGGAAGAACTTGTATCGCTGATACAAAGGCAGTGGCCACCAGAGGTTCTGAGGGGAGGGAGGGGGAAGAATAGGTGCAGCATGGGGCATTTTGGGGATATTGGAGTTGTCCTGCATGACATTGCAATGATGGATACAGGCCATTATGCATTCTGTCCAAAGCTATAAAATTGTGCGGTGCAAAGTGTAAACTATAAGGTAAACTATATTACGTGGTTGTTAGCAACGCTTCAATATGTGCTCATCAATTGTAACAAATGCACCACACTAATGAAGGATGTTGATAATGGGGAAAGTGTGGGAGGGGGAGGGGTGGTGTATATGGGAATCCCCTGAATCTTCGATGTAGCATGTATGTAATCTAAAGCTTCTTTTAAAAATAAAATAAAAAATAAATAATTAAAATTTAAAAAATAGTAGGGAAATGTGTAAAATTAAAAGTAAAATATTTCCCTCACGCATTTCAATTACTAGTAGATTTCCATCTGAATCTGTAGAGAAAAACCTGTTTGTGAAAAATTAAATATTTTCCTTATAAAAATATTACATCTTGCATATTGCTAAAAATTGTTCACTTCTGTCTTGGATTTTTTTCACTACTAGTGCTTTATGCATGTGTGCTGATGCATACATGCATGACAAGTATATGACAAACTTTAGTTTGATCTTTCAATCTATCCATCAGTCTGGGTCAGCGTATGCAAGAGATAAACCTCTAACATTGCCCGTCCTGAAAAAAAGGCTCTGAACATGTTAAAATTTGCAAATATTTTGACAAATTGCCTTCCAAAGTCTTTGTAACAATCACCCTCAAACCATTAGGTTATGGAATTACCTAATTCCCTATAAATTCTCTAGCACAGTTGTACTCAGCTTTCTTAATTATGATCAGTGTGATGGGTAAGAAACTGCCATTCCTCTATTTGTGTTTGATGTCTTTCATTAGGAGAGTATTGCTCATATTTTCCTAAATGTGATGTTTCTGACTTCCTTTAATTAAAATAATGTTGTACCTGGTGGAGTTATTCTCCCTCTTTTTCATCTTTTCTATTTGATTTGTTCAGATTCATTTTGACCTTAAATAAATCTAAAGTATCAATATAACCAAATATAAGTTTTTAATTTATGACTTTAAGGTTTGGTGCTATATTTAGAAAGGCCTTTCTCCTACCAAGATATTTTAGATATTCTTTTCTAGATACATCCACATACTTTTGTAGTACCTTTAAAGTTTCATTTTGTCTGCCTAAATTACTGATTTACCTCAAATTAATTGGAAGTAGGAAACGATGGAGAATACCAGCCTTCTTTATCTCAAAAGCTTGGCCATTAGCATCAACACCAAATGTTATGCAAATTTTAGAAAATGTAACCCACTAATTTAGTATGGTATTTTTAGTAAATATTGAGTTCTCTATATAGTTTATGGCTACTATCTGGAAAGTAGATTGTATTCTGCTGATCTATTTCTGATCCAGCCACCTTGCCCAATAATAATTATCAATTATTTTTATAATTAGTATTTATGATTTTATTATGTGTTCAGTATAATTTAATAATCCATGTTATATATAAGGATAATTCTTTATCATTTCTTTTAATTTTCAAAAAATTCTACTTATTATGTTAATTTTATTTTACCAAAGAAAGTTTAGTATCATCATGTATAATTAAAAATGGACAAATTTGATTGAGATAATATTGTATTTATAAATTAGCTTAGTACTAATTTTTTGGAAAATTATTAACCAAGAAAATTTGTATTTTTAATTTACATATATTGTTTTATTATATATTCCCTATACATTCCTTGATATTTGCACACATACATGGATATACATATATAATATATTTAACTATTGATGCTACTTTAAGTAGAATTTTCACCTGTTTCATCTTATTAGATGTCATTAGTTTATGGAGAAAAATTTTATATTAATTTTGTAAACAACTTTATTGAATATTACATTTATGTGATTTTTTTCCCTTTTTTTTCTCTTTGTTCTTTCAGATATACAATACTCTGGGAATTATAATAAATTTGCCTTCTCCTTACCATTATTTATATTTCTTTTTTTTTCTATATAATCACATTTCTGGTTGTTTTCCACATAATATATAATCATTTTAGTGATATTGAATTTGTCTTGTTACTGACTTTTAAACAAAATACTGGAAACTTATTTGAAATCATAAGAAGTGCTATATGTTACAATTCTGCCTAGGTTTTTATTATTATTCATATTATTTTTTATGAATGAATAGTGAATTTTGCCGAAAGTCTTTCAGCATCTATTGGTTCAAAACGTACCTTGGCTTTTTGTTTAAATAAGAAGATGGATTTTCTAATATTGAGAAAACTATTAGGAATCTTTTGATAGTAAAGTTGATTGATTTAGCCTGGGAGCATTTTGACATCATGAATCAAGACTCCACAATGCATTGGTCTGTTAATTCAATTTCCAATAATTTTTTCTTAATTAAAAAAACATTTATGTTTCTTAATAGATTCCCTATTGTTGAGGCATATGTACAATGATTTATAAATTCCACTTGGTTTTAATGTATGATTTGCAAATATTTTTAAATTAATTTGAATTAATATGCATATGTCATATTGGGCTATAGTTATATTTTGTGGCTGTGTTGCCATTTGGTTAAGTTCAGTGTCAGCACTCTACTTTTCTTAAAAAAATAATTCGAAACCTTTTTCTTTCTTTATTCTCTAAAAAATTTTGAATGATATCAGCATTGCCTGTTCCTGGAAGTCTTGAGATAATTCAATCTCAAGCATTTGTTAATTGCAAATATATTCCATTTTTTAAATTTCACTTTAATTATATTTATGTTTTAATTGCATAATTTTCTGAGGGTTTTTTATTACAAATTTCCATTGTAGAAAATTGAAAAGTATTTAAGGAATAATATTCAAGTAACTAAAATAAATAACTCAAAGATAATTGATAATATTTTGACATTTACTTCCAGTTTATATATTTTTAAAAATAAAAATGGAGATCCTACTGAGACATGCATTAGCGTAATTTCTGGAATAACCTCCCTATTCACTTTGAAATCTCTTAGCCATAAAAACTTATTTGTACTGCCACATTAAACAGTGCCTCAAACAGCGGGCTCCTGGGGGCTCTAGAGACATCTAGACACTATAAGCAGGGCAGACAATCTCAGGAAATCGGTACCTGTCAGTGGAACTTACCTTGGAATATATGCTCCCCAGTGTAACAGAGTAAGACTCATTTATAATTTCCCTACACGCGACTCTTCTGCCCCTTTTATTTGAACCTATAATTAGCTCTATACTTGTTAAATGTAAGTCCCAGAGACTTAAATCTTCTGTCTGTTCACATGCCGTTGAGCCCTGAATTTCAGCAGAGTTGCAGCCAACACCTACTTTCCAGTTCATTGAACTCACCCAGGACAATTAACAAAAAGATGATGATGGACAACACCCATCCCAAAAAACAGAGGGTGTCAATAACTGCAAGCAAGACAGTTCCATCCATCTGCCCCGTGGGATCTAAGCCCCCTCTCAGTCAGAAGCTGAGTGGGCATCACCTTCCCAAAGTCCTCAAGGTTGAAGAATGAACAAACATAAGGTGGGAATGCAACTATGGACTAAAGTAGACTTATTATTATTCTATTATAGACTTATTATTATTCTAGCAATGGAAGAACTTGTATCATTGACATAAAGGCAGTGCCCAACAGAGTTTCTGAGGGGAGGGAGAGGGAAGAACAGGTGTAACATGGGAGCATTTTTGGGACATTGGAATTGTCCTGCATGACATTGCAATGACAGATACAAGCCATTATACATTTTGTCAAAACCTATAAAATTGTGTGGGGCAAAGTGTAAACTATAATGTAAACTGTAGTCCATGGTTAGTGGCAATGCTTCAATATGTGTTCCTCAATTTTAACAAATGTAACACACTAATGAAGGATGTTGTTAATGTGGGAAAGTGTGGGGGGGAGTGGGGGTGGTATATGGGAATCCCCTATATTTTCTATGTAACATTTATGTAATCTAAAGCTTTTTGAGAAATAAAAATCAAAAATATTAAATAAATAAAGCTTTATTCTATAAATATATATAGATAAATGGAATGCATAAATTTATTTCTGCCTTACTTAACTAAATCAGGAATATGTTGCTCTATAATTAAGTATTTCTAAACATGATTTGAATGGCATCCTATATGCTATCCTATGGATACATCAGAATTAAACAATTTAAATTACTGAAAATATTACTGAATCGAGCTTTCTGCATATGGATATTTGTATATGGTTCTTTTTAAATAAAATTTTTATTTTGAGTTAATTGTAGATTATCCTGTGTATGCTTTACCTGGTTCCCCCAATGGTAACATCTTGCAAAACTGCCAGTTTCTCAGCCAGGATAATGCCATTGATAGTAAAATACAGAACAATTCCACCACTGAGAATCTTCATTTTGCCCTTCTATATTCATGCCTACTTCCCTCCCACGTCTAGCCTTATCTTAATTCCTGGCAACTCTAATCTCTTCTTCACTTCTATTAATTTGTACTTTAAAGAATGTTATATAAATAGAATAACAGGAATATGTAACATTGTGGAATTGGCTTTTTTCACTCATGATTGCTTGCTTGCTTGCTTGATTAACTGATTGATTTCAGAGTATTAGTCCATAGAATGGAGGTAACACAGTATGTTTAGCCATTCACCTGTTGAAGGATATTTGGGTATTTCCAGCTTGTGGTTATCAACAAACAAATCTGCTATAAACATTTGTGTAAGTTTTTAATATAAATCTAAGTTTTACACCTCTGAGATAAATGCCCAGACTTCAATTGCTGGTTGTTTGGAGGTTGCATGTTTAGTTAAAAACTAACAAACAAAAACAACTGCCAAATTGTTTTCCTGCATGGCTGTACGATTTTCATTCCAACCAGGAAGGAGGTTTCATTAAAATGTTTTAAATTCTTGATATTATTTGAGAAAAGTATAAAGACATTTAATATTTTTCAATATTCTATGGTCTTTATATATCAAGAAGATTAAGCTGGTGGGACTGTGAAATGGTGCAGCCACAATGAAAAACAGTTTATTTGTTCCTCAAAAAAAGTTTAATTTAGAACTACCATATGACTGGCAATCCCATTGAGGTACACACCCCAAAAAATTGGAAGCAGGGACCTGAGCAGATATTTGTTCACCAATGTTCATAACAGCATTATTCATAATAGTCAAAGGTTTGAATCAACCCAAGTGTTCATCAACAGATGAGTGAATAAACAAAACGTGGTATATACATACAGTGGAATATTATTCAGCTGTAAAAATGAAGGAAGTTCTGATAAATGAGACAACATGGATGAACCTTGAAGACATCATGGTAAGTGTAGTAAGCTAGAAACAGAAGGGCAAATATTGTTTGATCAAATGATATGAAATAATAGAATAAACAATCTCATAGAGTCAGAAACTAGGTTAGCAGGGACTGGGGTGGGGGTAGGGAATGGGGAGTCAATATTCTGTTTGGGGTGATGGAATGTTTTGGTCATGGATGGTGATAAAGGCAGCACAGCATTGTGCATGTGATTTATTCCATGGAATGATATATTAGAATATGGTTAAAAGGGGAAATTTTAGGATATATATAAATATATATATATATTCCTGAAATAAAATTTCTAAAAGCCAAACAATGAACCCTAATATAAACTACCTTACATTAAACAGAGTAATGTCAACACCAAGAGTGAACCCTAATGTAAACTGTGGACTGAATTAACATATTAGCATAATACTGTTTCATCAGTTGAAACAAAGGTACCACAATAATGCAAATTTTTAATAATAGGGAAAACTGTGTCTGTGGGGAAGTATATGGGAACTCTGTGTTTTCTGCACAATTTTTCTGTAAACCTACAACTTCTCTAATAAACGTTTAAAAACTAAAAATTCTCCTTGCCATAGAGGTGTGTATTATTTCTGCACTGTCAATTCTATCCCATTGGTGTATATGTCAGTCCTTGCGCTCATCTCCAACAGTTTTTTTTTTAACTTTATGGTTTACTTTTTTAAAAAGCTTTTTATTTTCAATTTAGATTTAGGCAAAAGTTGTGACAATACAACAGATAGTTCCCATATACCATGTAATACACTCTATTACTAACATCTTACCTTACTATTGTGTATTTGTCACAATTAATGACCCTACATTGTTGCATTAGTTGATATGTCATATGATATTTTTTTCTTTATTCGGTTGATGTAGTGAATTGCAGTTGTTGATTTTCAAATGTTGATCCAGACTGCATACCTTGAATAAATCCCACTTGGTCATGAAATATAACTTTTTGCAATCCATTGGTTGGATTTCAATTTGTTGAGCATTTTGCATCTATGTTCATGAGAATGATTGGTCAGTGGTTTTCCTTTCCTATGAAACCATTATTTGGATTTGGCATTAGGATAATGCTGGCTTCATAGAATGAGTTAGAAGGTATTCCCTCTCTGCTTCTATTTTCAGGAAAACATGTAGAGAATTTGTATTATTTCTTCCTTAAGTGTTTGGTAGAAATTACCAATGGAATTATCTGCATGTGGTCCTTTCATTTTTAGAATATTATTAATCATTGGTGCAATTTCTTTAATAAATACAGCTATTCAGAATCTCTCTTTCTCCTTGTATGAAGTTTGATAGTTTATGTCTTTCAGGGAACTGGTCAATTTCATCTAAGTTATCAAAATGTGCGTGGGCATACAGATGATTTCAAAGCTCCTTTCCTATCTTTTTACTGTCCTTAAGATCAGCAGTGATGGCTGTTCTTTCACTTCAGATATTGGCAATTCGTGTCTTCTCTGTCTCTCTTTTTTCCTAATTCTGGCTAGAGATTTACCAACTTAATGGGTCTTTTTACAGAACCAGATTTGGTCTTATTGTATTTTTCTGTTGTTTTCATGTTTCCAATGTTCTTGATTCTCCCCAATTTAATACTATTTATTTTATTCTGATTGTTTAGGTTTAATTTTCTCTTCTTTCTCTAGTTTCCAAGGCAGAAGCTTACATAATTGATTTATCATTTGAGCATTTGTGCAACCATCACTACTATATATTTCCAAAAATTTTCATCACCCCAAGAGATACTCTTTACTCATTTATGCAATAAATCTCCACTCCCATTACCCTTTACTACTATTCACTTCCCCATGACAAATGCTTTTGTTGTATTCCATGTGGTTTGGAATATAGTGTTTCTTGTTCTCATTCATATCCATGTATTTTCTAATTTCCCTAGTACTTTCTTCTTTGGCCCATTGTTCATTTACAGTGTGCTGTTTAATTTGTACATATTCTCCAGTTTTATATATTCCCTTCTGTTATTGATTTCTAATTTCAATCAATTGTAATTGGAGAAGCTAAGTATGATTTCAGTATTTTTGCATTTATCAAGACAAGTTTTGTAGCCTAAAATATAGCCTAGACTGGAGAATGTTTTGTGTATATTTGAGAAGGATGTGTATTCTGCTATTTTGGGGAGGATTGTTCTCTGTTAGCTCCAATTGGTTTGTACTGTTGTTCAAGTGCTCTGTGTCCTATTGATCATCTGTGCATGTGTTCTATCCATTATTGAAAGTGGGGTATTGAAGTCTCCAACTATTGTTATAGAACTATTTCTCCCTTCAATTATGTCCATTTTTCTTCATATATTTTGGGTCTCTGTTGTTAGATGTGTACATATTCATAATTATTATAACATCTTGATGACTTGAGCCTTTGATCAATATATAACAGTCTTATTTATTTCTTATGATCTTTTTTACTTAATATCTTTTTTAAGGTAATAATATATCATACTCCAGCTATCTTTTAATTACAATAGCATAGAATATATTTTTACATATTTTTATTTAAAATCTCATTGTGCCTTTGTAAAGTGAGTCTTTCGTATATGGGTCATGCTTTTTTTTATCCATTATACCAACCTATGTCTTTTAATTAGAGAGTTTAGTTCATTTTCATTTTAGATAAGTACTGATAATGAAGAACTTACTGTTGCCATTTATCTATTCTTGAATTTTTTTATTCCCCCATTGTTGCTTTTTATTTGTATTTAGTTGATTTTTTTGTAGTGCACCATTTTGATTCCCCTCTTCTTTTCTTTTCTGTATATATTTTAGTTATTTTCATAATGGTTACATTGGGAGTTACAGTTAAACTTATAACAATCTAGTTTGAATAATGCCAGCTTGTTTCAATAATATATAAATAATCTGCTGCTACACATCTCCAACCATTTCCCTTTATATTGTTGTTGTTACAGATTTCATTATACATCATGTGCCCATTAACATAGATTTGTAATTACTGGGTTTTTATTTTTTACATTTGCCTTTAAAATCATATAGGAAAAAAAGGGATTTACAAATCAAAAGTACTATAACACTGGCTTTTATATTTATGTGTACAGTTACTTTTACCAAGATCTTTATTTCCTTATATGACTTTGAGTTACTGTCTAGTATCCTTTCATTAGAATTTCTTGTAGGGTAGGTTTCCTAGTAAAGACCACCTTTTGTTTTTGTTTATCTGGGACTGTCTTAATGCTCTCTCATTTATAATGGATAATTTAGTGGATTAACACTTAATTATGCCATCTCTTTGTCTTCTGGCCTCCACAGTTTCTGATAAGAAATTGGCCGTTCGTCTTATTGAGAAATTATGAGTCACTTTTCTCTTTCTGTTTTCAAGAGTCTCTTTGTCTTTGGTTTTTAACACTTGACTATAATGTGCTTTAGTGTAGATATTTTTTAGCTTTTCTTGTTTGGAGTTCATTGAGCATCTTAGATATATAGGCTCATGTCTCTCATCAGTTTTGAGAAGTTTTCACCCATCATTTCTTTAAATAGTCTTTCTGCCCCTTTCTCTTCTCTTTTTCATCTGTATATTAGTCTGCTTGTGTGTGCCCCACAGGACTTTTAGGCTCTGTTCATTTTCTTCATTTTTTTCCTTTCTGCTCCTCAGACTGGATAATTTCAATTCTCCTGTTTTCGAGTTCACTAATTATTTCTTCTGCCTGTTCAAATCTGCTGTAGAATACCCTTAGTGAATTTTTCATTTCAGTTGTAATTTTGAAGTCCAGAACTTATATTGCATTCCTTTTTATAATTTATGTCCATTTATTGATATTCTCATTTTTTTCATACATTTTTTTCTGATTTCTTTTCGCTCTTTGTCTATGGTTTCCTTTACCTCTTTCGAGCATATTTAAGACAGTTTTTAAAAACCTTTGTCAAGTAAGTCCAATATATGGGCTTCCCCAGAGATGGTTTCTGTCCATTTATTTCTTATTTTTCTCCTTTTAGTGGGCCATACTTTTGTTTCATTGCATGCCTTTTTTGGTCAAAAACTTGACATTCAAATATTATTATATGTTTAACTCTGGAAGCACTCTTTCCATCTTTGCAGATTGGTCTATGCTGAAGCACTCCTTTAACATTTATCCATCCATTTACAACTCTTTATTGCACCAAGCCAAGAGATCAGCCTGTAATGAAAGGTTTGGGTCTTCTCAAGACTTTTCTGAGGATGCATCCTATCCTGGGCATGTGTGGTTTCTAAATCCCCAGTATATGCAGGGGCTTTTGATTGCCTTAGTTTTCCAAGGAAACTCTCCATATTTTTTTCAAGGATTTAGGCAAGCTATTTTATGTCTCAACTTTAATCTTTTGCCCCAGGCACCTGCAGGTTCTTTTCTTCATCGACCTTGGGCTGTTTTCGAGCAATGTCCACCATTTTTCTGCTGAGTGGATTCCAAATTAAGGGAATGCCTCATATCATTCCTTCTGTTGTCTCCAGAAAGTGTGAAAAAGACAACATACTAATAGGTGAATAAAGTCTGCTATGTACTTCCCAGAACTAGGGAATGCAAGCTTTCATGTTCAAGAGTGCTCCCAAGCCAGGGAGGGTTGTGGCAAGAGCAAATAAGAATGTCACAAAGCTTTCCTATCATATTTTAGTTGCCTTTCTTGATTCAGCATTCCCTTGGCTGCTGATTTTATATTATTTGACAGTTTTCCAGAGTCCCGATAAAGTTTCTTCTGATTGTTTGTGCTTGTTCTTTTTATGTTTCTCTTTATGGACAGCAGTTTAGAAAAACCTGCTCCACCATTTTGCTTCCTCAGGTCATCCCTTTACTTTTACCCTATTTGAGTCTTTATAGTACATTGGGTTCCTTGTAGATAACATATAGTTGGATCTTATTTGTCTTATACATTCTGACAAGCTCTATATTTTAATTGGTAGATTTATACCATTCACATTTAAGGTAATTATTTATATAGTTTGATTATATCTATCATGTTTGTAACTTTTATATTTGTTGCATTTGCTAGTTTTCCCCCATTCCTGCCTTTTCTTGTTTTAATTGAACATTTTATATTATTTCATTTTCTCACGTACCTTAAAATAGCAAACATAATTCTTTTAAAAAAATTTTTCTAGTTGCCCTAAAATTTACAATATGTATTTTTAACCAATCTGAGTCCTATTTCAAACATATGACTTCATATATACTACAGGTATCTTATAATACAATATCCCTATTTCTTCCCATCTCTTGTGACATTGTTAATTCATTCCACTTTATCCATAATCTGTAATCACTTGGTACATTTTTCCTATTATTGCTTTAAACAGTTATCTAATAAATCAAGTATAAGAAAATATTTTATTTTACCCATATTTATACATTTTCTAACATTCTTCATTTTCTATGTAGATCCAAGTTTATGACATATCATTTTCCTTCATCCTGAAGAACTTCTTTTCACATTTCTCACTGGACAGGTCTACTAGAAGCAAATTAACTCGGTTTTTGTTTGTTTGTTTGTTTGTTTCATTTTTATGTTTCCACTTTTGTCAGAGAAACTATTTCCCCTTCACTTTTGAAGGAAAATTTCTAGGTTAATGATAATTTTCTTTAACACTTTTACTATTTTACTCCTTTCTTCTTGCTTGCTTGGTTTCTGACAAGAAGTCCACTGTATTTCTAAAGTTTGTTTCTCTTTAGTTAAGGTATTTTTATTTTCTGGCTTCTTTCAGATTTTCCCTTTGTCTTGGTTTTCTTCACCATGACTATGATATTCACAGGTGTGCTTTTATTGGGGGAGGATTTAATGTGTTTTGGGTTCTCTGATATTCCTGTGTCTGTGGTTTTAGTGGCTGTCATTAATTTTGGAAAGTTCTTGGCCACTACTACTTCAAAAATTGCTCCTGCTCTGTTCTTTCTATCCATCTTCTCCTTTGATAATCCAATTATGTTTTTGTTACATCTTTTGATCTTTTCCCACAGTTCTTGGTTTTACATTGGTTTTGTCATTCTTTTTTATCTTTGCAATTCAGTTCCAGAAATTGTTATTGACCTGTCATCAAGCTCACTGATTCTTTCCTTAGCCAGTTGAGTCTACCATTATAGTGTTTTGTTTTTTTTTTAGAAACTCCTTATATGTTCCTTCACGTTTCCATCTTTTTTCTTATATTACTCATCTGTTCTTGCATGTTATCTACAGTTTTCCATTAGAACCCTTAGCATATTAAGCATAGTTATTTTAAATTCCCTGTCTGATAATTCCAAAATGCGTGTCATATCTGAATGCTTTGTCTTTCCAGACATGTAATTTTTTGTTGAAATCCAAACATCTTATGTTGGGTATTAGGAACTCAGTTAAACAGGCATTTAGTATGAGGATTTATGTTATTCTGGATACAGTCAGTCTATGTTTAATGTTTGCTGTAGGTATAGACATCAGATAATTTTCTTCTACTTCCCTCGGTTTTGTCTTCTCTTGGCTTTGGACTTCCCTAATGCCATCTTCAAAAAGAATCGGTGTCTTGTAGTTCTTTTAGCTGGAATTCACGCTGTCGGTGTGATGGCAGGTGTGAGATAGGGGAACATTTGGCAATCCTTCTATTAAATCCTAGTCTTTCTGTGGGATTTTGACCTTTTTGTGTATTCTGTTATGGAATAATTTTTTATCTCCCAGCCCCATACTCTCTTCCTGGCTTCAGCATTCCCGTGCTGACTATGATATTCTCTTCTTCAGGGAGTTAGGAGGAATTCCTTTCCTTCTGGGAGGATAAAGCTCTGGCAAAGTCTTTTGCCTTTATAATATACACATATGTGTAATTATTCATGTGTAATAAAATGTTTATAATAATAAAAAGTGTAATAATTATAAAAAGAAAACTTTGAGTGTATTTCTTCCTAAACCCTGGCCTCTACACTAATGTCCTTGTCCTCCATCCTTCCTCAGCTGTCATATATTCTTCAGCTTTTCCATTGCCAAGAATAGCAACAGATCCAAAACCTAATTTCAATTATCCTACCTTACGATTACCTGATAGGATTGGTTTTGACACTTTTCATTGTTTTCTCCCTTCTCACAAACTCCCTTTGCTAATTCAGTTTTCATTGCACAGTCACTCCCATGAATACATCCTAAAATATCCTGGCTCTCTTTGTCATAACAACTTGGGAAAGACCCACTCTTCCACCTGCCCTGTGCCTGTGACCTTTCAACTGAATGGGGCTGGAGTCAAACACATAACCATTCTGAGCGGATTGTAGTTCATTCACTCAACTCTTTAACAATTTCTCCTTTTGCCTCAATCTCCAGCGTCACCTCCTTCTAACATAGTCACTCATACCTGAAGAATATTACTCTTGTTTCATTTAGAAAATGTAAGAACCAGAAAAGAATTTCCACAAGCACCTAAGACCACATCTACCTACCAAAAATGTACCCATACATTCATAATTCTTCTTGTTACTCATATCCAGTGAAATATTTTCCTATATTTCATTCCATCTCTCCTCCCCAAGAATTTTGCTCTAACAATGTTTCAGAACCTCTCTGTTTTAGTCTGCTGGGCTGCCCAAAGCATTATACCAGACCTCGGTTGGCTTTTACAATGGGTATTTATTATCTTACAAGCTTACAGTTTCATGGCTTAGAAAGATGTCTGAATCAAGGCATCATCAGGTAATGCTTTTTCCCCAAAGACTGGCTGCTGGCGATCCTGGACTTGTCTGTCACATGGCATGGTGCCACTACCTCCAGCTTCTGGCTCCCTTGGCTGCTCCTTCTTCCTCTGAATTTCATTCTCTTGTAAAGGACGCCAGTAAGAGGATTAAGACCCACCCTGAGCTATGCCTTAACTGAAGTAACTTAATAAAAAGATCTCACCTGCAATAGGTCCACACTCACAGGAATGGATTAACTTTCAGAATAGGATCTTCTGGGATCCATACAGCCTCAAACCTTCACACTTTCCTACAAAATCCATTTTCCCACCCTAGTGAATCATTAACTCATTGGATGGTTCACAACAGCTGCCTCGCTCTTTGCTAAGTAGTCTCTAAAATGCCCTTTCTTGGGCTGACCATCCCTAAACGGCCCCACCGTGGGGTTCGCTGGTCATCTTGGCAGGTGGTCAGGGCGCCGCAGCGCTGGCGGCTGCAGTGCGAGCCTTTGCCGCACCTGCAGGGCTCACCTCAAGAGGCCTGAAGCGCCCAGAACAGCGCGGCTCCGCCCGGACTGCCCGTGACGCCCCAGGTGCCCTGCGGCAGGCTCCCGGTCCCGTGACGCGCATCTCGGGTCATTGCCGGTTTGCACGCGTCTGCCCAGAAGACTGCCCACGCACTCCCATTCCTACCACCTCGAGGAGCATAACCGTGGAGAGGCCATGATCGGTGAGATGCGGCGGCAGGCTGCGGTGAGGACCAGGACTGTGAGCCCCGCGGCAGGAGCCGCCGAGGGGCAGGCGCGCCCCTGGCTCCACAGGCTGCAGGATGCGCCACCAAACCCTCTCCGCGGTCCCCCTCCGCGGGGCGTCTGTCTTCCCCCAACAGTCAGCGATTCCGGGTCTACATGTGCGTAATTTTCAATTTCTACACACTTTTATCATCCACTCGTGTTTTTTTAATTAAAGAGTTTTTATTCCTTTCTCTGTTCAGCTGTTAATACTGAGAACCATATTTAGTTTTATAAGCTTCTCCCTGTTTTTTTTGTTTGTTTGTTTTTTGTTGTTGCTTGCTCAGGATGTTTTTGTTGTTTGTCATGGAAATGTAAGAGTGGAATATTAATACATTTCAGTTTGGTTCTGTAATGTCAGAAATTTTTCCAAAAAATATTAAAAGATGGACTGGAGCTTTCTCTTTGTGAATAGAAACTGGATACCCTAGTGGAAAAAATTACCCTTTTCTGACCCCTGAAAAAAAAAACTAAATTATAAATCAAAGCAAAATGTGACAGTATATTTTGAGCAATAGTTGGAGAGAGAGAAATTTTCAAGGTGTCATTTAATGGGATAGCAAAATACCTGTGGTGGAAGGAAGCAGAACTCAAGGGACAGTGTTTATGGGATTGCTGTGATCCTCATTTTAGTCCCAGTATGGTCTTGTCTCAGATACATGAAAGGAAACAGGTTGGATTTTTATTATGGATATAGGTCCAAGGAAAGAAGTACTGCTTCCCAAATAACAAGAAGCTTACCAACTCTGTACTAATAATCTCTCAAAAGTTCACCATCTCATTTAATCTTTTTTCTTTGAATATATGTTTTTATTTTCTTCCATTTTTAAGGATTTCCAACCTAGACAATAGTTTATGCCTGAAAGCTTTCCTTAGAGCATAGTATAATGGGAGGTACAGATAAATGCAAAATAATTAGATTAGCATTTAAAAGTATACCGTTTTAATGTGAGTGAATAAAAGAGGATTTTCTTTATCTGTTTAATTCCTACTTAAACAAAGCCTCAATTAGTTTGATTTTCAGAGCAAATCCATTCCTTTGTGTATCACTTAAGCCATATCCAGTATTAATTATTTATAAATATCTGGTAGTATTCATAAAGCACAACTTTTTCCTATTACCAGCAATCAACATTCAGAGATTTTAAGGAATTTTATAAAAAATTTGAAGCCTTAGTGTAACCAGTCCTGTTAAAGGGTCAGAATTAATCAGCTTCTTTCACAGTTCATTTATGCAAATTTTTAATGATCTTTTTCTCTTTCCAGCTTAATGGTCACTGACCATTAGAATTCCAAACATATGATAGTTATTTAAATGTAACTTACTGCTAGATAGGACTTCTCACAAACTCCACAGTGGGGAATTGAAAAGGTAAAAAATAAAATTTAGGAGAAAAAGAGATTACTTGACCTCAGGATGGCTCAGTAGGATACAAATAAGTAAAACATGGAGATTAAATGGATTGGAACTGCATCCATTTGCATTAGGGATTGAACATGATGTGCTCAGTGGGCAAGTAGGCAACTCTTCGCTGAGCAGTAGAAAAATGAGATGAGTACTTCAGCAATGTTTCAATATTCCCCCAAATGAGCTGCCGTTGTACATCCCATTTTAGCTGGTTTCTTTCTAAAGGCAATGGTTTCTTAACATTTCTTTTTTTAAAAGTTCTGTCTTTGCCCATAAATGCTTTCAAAAGTTCCAGTATAATTAAGATTTACCTAGGAGTGATCATTTTCTTCTGATGCCTTTTCATTGATGTGGTGCTAGTGGTTTAGCTTCCCCTGCTTCCCCTGCTCTTATTCAATCTATTCCTCTCAGCTCCTTCAAATGGGAACTTAGTCCATAATCTTTAAAAAATGTACCCTATTCCTTATCAAACTTAATTACATGACAAGGAAGCACTGCTTTTTGTTCTTTATTACTTTTGGCTAACAATCTTTGTACATATCCATGTATAATGATATCAGTAAATTTTCAAATGAGAGAAGATAATTGACAGGTACAGAAACTATCCCAGAAAATAATGGAGACCATTATGTACATTATTCTATAAGGTACTGCATGAAATCCAGCTTGTGTGGATTCCAGATCATTATGCTTATAACTAACTACTCAAAATTTGACATAAAAAATCAGAATTAGTTTCTTGACACATTTTATCTTAAGGCATGATGACAAAGAAATTGCCCATACAGGGCGTGGCAACATACTATCAGAACCCATGAAGGTGACGAGAATGGGATGCTGCATTTTCAGTAGCAGTCTACACTGAATATTTTGCTGAATGAGTAAATGAATGAATGAAAAAGGGATTTAAAGGTGCAACATTGAGACGTTTTGGTTATGTCTTCTGACAATCTGTAGAAGAGAATTAAATATTTTATAAAGAATAATTACTGTGTGGTTGCAGATAGTTTTGGATTTATTTTACACTAACAAAGAAATAGAAATATTAAATGCATAGCATAAAAGGCTTCTGTGATTTTGCCTTCCAGATCAACCTCGTCTCCAGCCATGATGTCCATTTGCACATTACTGTACCTCCTCTACAGCTCATAGCCCCACCCCAGTAGAGGCTCAGGTTCCTTTCCATCCCTTTCAGCTCCGTGAACGTGACATCAGTTGTTTGAAGCATTTCCATGTTTAAGACCACCAGGAAGAACTAAACATTCCATCCCTTTAGCTTGTGTTGGATTTGTATATAGTATGAACCACACAATCAATATAAAAATATGGTTAAATTTAAGACATAGAAAATCATATATAATTCTTAGTCCATAGCCAGACTCAACTAATTCTCTTATCCTTTTGATAAAACTTGGACTCTAAAATCAAATTACAAAACTGCCAAGAATTAACTGAATTTGTACAACTTTAAACCATACAGTACAATTCAGTAGACAATCATGCAGCATTTACACTTATTTATCCTTAAATTCTCTTAAAAATTGCAAATGCAACAACAGGAAAAGATATAAAAGAAACTAACAGTAACTGCTAGCTATCCCTCCATTTACTACACTTTCCGTTCACCCTGATATGTTTATGTATCCAAATCTTTATCCATTCCCCGCCAACATAAACACACAGGTTTATTTATTAGATCATAGTACAACCATTACTCATCAATTTGCTTTTCCCATGTCCATCCTTCAGGACTGTGGATGTAGACAGTGGTAGTCATTAAGGTTTTTCACAAATATTTCAGCTTTTCTAGCTTATGGCATGATGAAACTTCTCCACTCACTGGAAGTTGGGTGTGGCCGTTTGACTGGCTTTGGTCAATACAATGTGAGCTATTTACAGGTATTACTTCTGCAGTGAAGCTTTACTGGACAGTGGCTGTTTCACTACATTCTCGCCATCCTTTTGCACAGGGAAGATCATCACTTGAGATGGCGGTCACTACTCTGGGTGGCTGTGCTGACAGATGGACCTGCATAGGAAGCTGGTAAGATTTGCGGATTGTTTGTTACTGCAGTATAACCAGACTGTTATGAACCAATACACAGAGGTAAAGTCATCCCTTTAAAATTGCACAATAATCCATAACATGAATTTACAGTATGTTTATTCACTTTCCAAATAAGGATGTTGGATTACTCTTAATGTAATAAAACACTTTGTACACATATATACCCACAAACTGGTGGTTATATTTAAATAGATAACGTCCCTAATCAGAATTTCTGGGTCAAATGGAATAGATAAAATGGTCTTTATTGCTGGTAGAAATAATAAATAATATTTTGAAGAAATGGTGAGCAAGACAAAAAGAGAGATTGTGAGGTATAGGAAATAATAGTAATCCCCCAAAGCAATACACCAAGATATAAGAATAATAATTATTATTGCTCTAAGTACTTTACATTTTTAAATAATTTAATCTTATGAGTAATTGATAATTGATAACCGTTTTTACAAGGAATCTAACTGAAGTAAAAACTAATTAATTTGCCTAAGGTCACATGACCAGTTAAGAAGTAGAGCTAGTGATTGGAGGCATCTAGAAATCAAAGCTGATATCTATTATTTTATAGTCTCTCTGCCCCTCCCCTTTCTTACACACACACACACACACACACACACACACACACAATTTATGCTGAGGTAAAGATTTCTCAGCATAGATGCAATTTAAATAACTTACTAAGTTACAAAACACTTCCCCAGCAAGTCCACCACCCCAATAAAAAAAACTTTCTCTTTCTGACTTACAAAATGAAATAATGTTGTCAAGACATTAAAATATGATTAGTTTGTGGGGGTCACGTCTTGTGATATGTATGGAATCAAAATGCAGATAAATGTAGAAACTGAATTGTTTTCATGAGACTCCATATCTGAGAAATAGCGTAATTACCACCAGTGCTTGTCTTGTTTTATTTTTCTGTCAAATAGCATCTAATATTTCAGAATCCCACAAGTAAAAGTTCTCTTCACTTTATATTTGTGTTGACTACACCAGTCAACATATTCATAAATTTCTCCACCCACTGTGTACCTGGCTGAAGTCATTGTAGATAATTGTACATATCTAATTGTAGATAATTTTCTAAAACTAAAAATTTCTTTTCTTTTTTGATTTGACTATAACCTATAATGCTGCAGGATTTTTCTTTTTCTTTCTCATGGTCCTAACACTGTTAACATGAGAACTTATGTCCTCTTTAATCTCTAATGAATTCAAAGTTGTTTGACTACATGTCTGACTGAGTAGGGTGTTTAATTGCATTACTGCCATCAAATTTGGCATTTGGTGTACAATTCCAGATTTCCAAGATGTAAGTAAATAAATTGATACCAGGTAGCTAAGCAAATTACGGAATTAAATAAAACTACTCATTTGCTTTATAAGGAAATAGATACCCTGTAAATTGAGAAGATCCTCTGTCAAAATGGTTGTAATGGACAAATTTAAGCATTCGTGGGAGAAGGAAGCAGAAATGAGCAAACATAAATAAGAGCTAATCACTTGTCAGGCTTTTATCTAGTGCCTTAAATATCTCCCTGCAGGCTCACAATAGCTGCAAAAGCAGGTATTTTCAACCAATTTACAAATTAAAGCAAACAAGGAGAATGGAAGCTCTGGTAGGTTAGCTATCTTGCCCAAAATGTCTTAATATAAATCCAATGAAATTCTCACTCCTAAGTTTGTGCTTGTTTTATTATCCCAAGTGCCTCCAAATTTTTGCAGTCCAATGCAAATGGTAACTTTCAAGAAAGAGAAAAGACTGGGGAATAAAATATAGAAGCAAGAGCTCTGCCTAAATATTTATAGTATCCTTGGCACCAAAATTTTCTAAAAACCTCCTTAGGAGATGTAAGGACATGTTGATTCTCTATTTTACATAGGAAGATACAATCAGGAATGTGATACTGCTAAAGTTGTCCAATGAGTCATTGTTTTAAAGGGGAAAAAGAGAAATGAACTACTTCTTAAAATCAACACACTTTTCGATGTAAGTTTTAGAAATCATTCTTAATTCATACATTTCAGAGGCCAGAAATCGAATGGTTGGATTTGCCTTTTTGAGTAGACATGCACGTAAATACTCACTCAACAAATGTAGTCAGCAGATTTCATTTCTACTTTAAGTTTTCTTTTTTTTCCTTTTAAATTTTTGAAAATGTGTAATTAATTGGATGGAAAAGTAAAAAAATATAATTACATCCATGAAACAAGAGGTTTTATTTTAAAATTAAGCCATAATAAATTACTAAAGAATTGAGAGAGTTAATAGCTCCCCTGAATTTAACTTTAAAACACATGGAAACATACCCACACACAGTATGTTAGATAGGAAAATGGGTGACCCCGATTGTCTGGATTCACACCACAGCTGCACTTACTTAATGAGTTTCGTGAATAAGTAAAATCTATATGAACACATTTGGATAAAACTGAATTAAATTATTGAGTTAGTAGAAGACTACATATAACAGATTGACACCATTTTTGTAAAGCTAAAAAAGAAGAAAAATTAAGATGTTAGAATTGTGTGTATAAAATTATAGATAGAAAATGAAAATGGAAGGCAATGATCAGCATTTAATAAGCAGTATGGGTTAAATCTGGAGGTTTGAGCAGGGACTAGGGATAAAAATGGAGCACACAAGTAGAAGCAGCTGAATAGCTAGTACAACAAGTTAAATTGTGTGGTAGATGCATCACTGTTCAAGTGTTGTGTTCCATAATTCACATATATAATACATATATATTTCTATTGTGGTAACTTAAAATTTTCCATTTTAACAATTTTAAGAGCTTAATTCAGCGGCATTAATTGCTTTAACAATGTTGTACTACCATCACCACCACCCATTACCAAAACTTTTCATCAACCAAAACAAACTTTGTACCCATAAAGCAGTAACTCCTTGTTTTCCCTTCCCCTAGCCCCTGGTAACCTCTAATATATTTTTTGTCTCTATGAATTTCCTTATTCTACATATTTCATATAAGGGAATCAACATTTGTCTTTTGTGTCTGGCTTATTTCATTTAGCCCAAAGTCTTCAAGGATCATCCCTTGTAGCATGTATCAGAAGTTAACATCATTTTATAGCTCTATGTGTATGACACATTTTATTTATCCATTCATCTGTGGATTAATACTTGGGTAGTTTCCACTATTTGGCTATTGTGAATAATGTTGATGGACAAAAATCTGTTTGAGTCCCTGATTTCACTTCTTTTGGGTGTATATGTAAGGGATGAATTGCCAGATCATATGGTTAATTCTAGAATTAACTATTTAAGGTACTGCCTAACTGTTTGCCACAGCAGCTGTACCATTTTGTATTCCCAACAGCAATATAAAAGGTTTCAATTTCTCTACGTCCTTACCAAAATTTTTTCCAACTTTTTCTTCATAGACATACTAGGGGTGTGAAGTCCTATCACAATGTGGTTTTGATTTACTTTTTCCTAATTACTAATGATGTTGAGCATCATTTTATATGTTTATTGGCCATTTGTATAGTTTCTCTGGAGAAATGTCGATTCAAGTACATTGCCCATTTTTAAATTGGGTGTTTGTCTTTTTATTGTTGAATTGCAGTGATTCTTTTTATATTCTGGATATTGAACTCTTATCAGATATAAGATTTGCAAATACATTCTCCCATTCTGTAGGTTTTCTATTCACTTTCTTGATAATGTACTTCAATGCACAAAGGTATAATTTTAATGAAGTCCAATTTATATATTTAATCTTTTGCTTCTCATGCTTTTGGTGTCATATCTAAGAATCCATTGCCAAATAGAAGGTCCTCAAAATTTCCTACTTTCTTTTCATTTGAGAATTATATAATTTTGGCTCTTATATTTAGATTATTAGTCCATTTTGAGTTCATTTTTATTTGGCATGAGGTAGGGGTCCAATTTATTCTTTTCCATGTGGAAGGTATATTCAGAATCAGTAATACTACAGTTTCAATTGTATGGTAAGTTCATCAATGTTGAATTATTGTGTCTCATAATTCATATATGTAATACATATATATTTTAATATATATAATTTTATTAGAAAGGTTGTGAACTAAAAAAACAATAATGCACAAGGTACAGAATTCCCATACATCACCCCTCCACCATCACCTTTCATTGTGGAGCATTTGTTACAGATTATGAGAGAACATCATCAGACTATTACCACTGACTATGGTCTATAGCATACATTTGGTATACTTTAATACATATATTTTTAAATGCAGAAAATATTACATGATAATGCAACTTTAACATTTGAATGTATAGAAGTGAAACAGGTGGGAAAAATACAAGGTTAAAAACAAGAGTAGTTTACCTTCAAATTATTGAAGACATGATTTGCTTATATTTCCCACACCTAAAAGACTGAATGGTAAATAAAATTATGGATAGACAGATGTATGTATGTATGTATGGATGGATGGATGGATAGAAAGATAGATATAATGCAAGAGAGGGAGAATTATTTAGAAAATATAATCTTCTATCGAGCCAAAAGATCTATTAAGAAAGTGAAATGAGAAATTTTTTAAGTTTCCATACAAATTCAGAAAATACAGCATACAAAAATTTTCGAAGAACAAAATAAAAATTTAAAAAGACTATGAAGAAGAAGATGAAGAAGATGAAAATGAAAAAGTAGAAGGAGAGGGAGAGAAGGAAGAGGAGGAAAACATACACATAAAGAAAAAATAAAAGTAATAGCATTTAGGGTGTAGTCAAGCAACATGAAAAATAAAGGAAAGCATTAATAACATAAATTTTTGCTTATAATAATGGCCACAAAAATTAATAAGATTTCTAAGTTAAAGTTTCCTCAAACGAATGGGCTTGCTATTACTGAGGAAAATATTTGAGATTATCACTGGCTCACTAACACCAAATGTCTTTGGGTCATGTGGCAGTTTGATATAGTTTTGAATTCCAAAAATAGATATTGGATTATGCTTGTAAATTGGTCTGTTCCTCTGAGTGTGATTAAGTTATGATTAGGGCTTTGATTGGGCCACGTCAGTAGGATGTTGAGTCCCTGCCCCTTGGTGGGGGCGGGGGGGGGGACTCAGAGATAAAACTACATGGCAGAGCAGAGGAGTCAGTTGGAGTTTTGATGTTGGAGTTCTGTTGAAGAGTTTTAATGCTGGAGCCCGGGAAAGTAAGCACATAGAGGACATATGTCATGAGGAAGGAGAGGAGGCCCTGGGAAAAGAGATGAGCCATTGGCCTGATATTCTACAGCTGACCTTGTGGAGATAGCAGAGGAGCTGAGCCTGGAGACAAGCAAGCCTTGGGAAGAGAGGAACCCAGGGAGCCCGAACCCTCATAGACGTCAGCAGCCATCTTGCTCCAACACATGGCAATAGACTTTGGTGAGGGAAGTTACTTATGCTTTATGGCCTGGTAACTGTGAGTTTCTACCCCAAATAAAAGTCCTTTATAAAAGCCAACTGATTTCTGGTATTTTGCATCAGCACCCCTTTGGCTGACTAATACAGGTTGATATTATCCTTTTGAAAGATATGTGAATGTCTTTTTGCAGGAAGGAGAAAAAATAGTACATTCTAACCCAGAAGACTTCTTCAAAGCTCAGCACCACAGAACATTTCTTCTAGCTAACTATAGAAATCAGAGCCCATTTAGATGACCAGAATCTGCAAGTAGCATTTGCAAACAATGAGAAAGTAATGTATTTGAACGAACTTTGCATTATAAATGTTCCAGGCATGTGTAAAATGGCTCTCAGTTATACAATGACATTTAAAAATAATCAATTTAAAACTCTTTGTCACAAATGTTTTCAGTGAAATTAGTTGTTTCACAAGAAAAATATACTATTTTGTTAATGTAAATATTGTATATAGTACACTGAAATCCAGAGGAAAAGTGCATGATCAGGCTTCTCCTAAGTACCTATATGTGCAATTAATCCTTGTTAAGATTGTATATTACTGGTTCAAAAGTAATAATTTTTAAATAGATAAAGAATCAACATCTTATTAGTTATGTGGGGATTTCATCCAGTTCCAACCAGGGTGCTGGATCCATCTTCCCTCAACCACAATAGAATAGCCAGAGGGTTTTAAAGTTTGTCAGGTAGGGCCTACTCCCTCTAACCAGCAGGAAGCAGCTACAGAAGAATGACCATTGCCCTTCAGTGCCCCCTTAAGAGTAGAGGTGTAAACTCTCTGGGGGGTGGGGGGGAGTTGAGGCATGTTAGTATAGTGAAAGGGGGAAAGCGGCTGGCCCGGCAGACAACATGACTGACAGAACACATGGCTGACAGACAGCATGGCCGAGAGACCACATGGCCATGAGACCCCAACCAGAAACCTCCTGAGAAGAAGGTTGCCTGAAAGAACCTGCAAGAATCCAGCCACGAGATCTGTTTGGAAAAACAAAATCCCGTTGAGTCAAAGGAAAGCCCTGGATACTCTCAAAAGGTCTCACCATTGACCCCCTGGGAACTGACAGGTGGTGCAACCAATCAGAACAGCAAACAGCTGGGGCCCTGCCCCAACTTTATGAAGGGGGAGGAGGAAGAGGTTTAAAGAGGCCTGACCGGGCCCCCGTGCACGTCTCACCCTGCAGCACGCCGTGGTCCATGCCTCAGACCATGTTTCTCGTTTTCTTATTTTTAATAAATTCTTTACTCCCTTGCTTACCCTAAAAAAGTGCCTTGACTTTTTAAAACTATTTAAACAAATCTGCTCGTGCAAAACATGTTTTCATAGTTGCATTTATATAGTTTCACTGTATTATTTAGAAAGAACAAGGAATATTTATAAAAACATCAAGCCAGGATTGACAACATTAGTATTCTCTGTTCTGTTTCCATGTTAAGTGCAATTGAACCTAAATAGCCACATTAACCAAATTGGTGCTATTCAAGTTTAGTAACTTTTGACCAAGACAACCCTATTAAAAGAGAAAAAAGAAGGAAACACTGGATGTCTTTGTAAATCTGCAATTAAGTCATGGCTTGTCCCTAAAAGTCATTATACTGGTGCTTGGCTAGATTAAATATGGGTGATATTATTTAGTTTTAATGATGAAGTTAAAAAGCAGTTCCACAGATTCTTCCAGTTGTGAACAAGTAAAAGGTTCACCTTACATGGGTAGTGTGAGGTATCTGTCAGCCATGTGAAGACGTAAAAGCAATGGCAGTTAAATAACGTCTGACAATACATTGACCAAACATTGAAACTGAAAACTGTCATTTCACTATATCAATTTAGATCCATTTTCATTGATGATGAACCTTGCCTTCAGTTTATATTTTGGCTGGAGTTAGTGTATAAGGCTTTGAAATTGTCAGCTGTCCATCAAAGACTAGTGTTCAACTTTCAGATTTCAAGTTGTTGCTGGGAATAGATTATAAACCAAGAAATATATTTTTCAGCCTCATTTAATCCATGGAAAATTAGCAGAACTAATGGCTGATATTTTTAGCACTGGCATAGAAGTCCCCTACAATATCTTCTTTTCCTCACTTATTTCCCATGTACCAATGCCCAGGGTGATTAAGAAAGCCATGAATTTAATTTTGAGGGTCCTATGCGACCCTGGGGACCAGCATGTATAAAATTACCTTCTACCCTTTTCTTTCTGTCTGTCTGTCTATCATCTATCTTTCTAGCAATCTATCAATCTAACAATGTATCTATCTAATCTATCATCTATCTGTCATCTACTTATCATCTATTATCTCTCTATTGACTATCAATCTATCATCATCTATATGCACACATACATGGGACACAGACACACTTATATTGAGTTTTCCTCCTCTTATTTCTATAGTTTTCTGTTTGAATTGAGAAACTTCTGTATTTGCCTAATACACATTTTCGAGTTAGATCTTTTCTAATTTTATGCCTCATTGAATCCATTTTTAATAAAATATTTGTATACGTGTGTGGTTCCCTATGTGGGAATTAATCCAATTCATTATCTTGCTGTTTCCTTTTTTCCATTTGTTTTACCTAGTACCTCATTGAAATTTATTTAAAATTATTTCCTTTGCAATTTATGCTTTAGCTAATAGAATGTACTGAAATATTGTAGCAGTATTTGCTTTTGTGCTATGCTATATTTAACCCCAAAGATGCACCAAGAAAGTAAGCATTCCAATAATTCCAGCTATAGCACAGCCAAAGCCCAAGTGTAATCTCTTACATGGTCACTCAGCATTATCCAAAAGTTTTCAATGTCCAAAGTATCAGGTCCTTACAGAGTTGAACAAGTCTGTAATTGGACCCCTAATAATGCGGAAAACAGAGAGAGGGGAAACTGGTTCTCCAAGCCATTTAACCAAAGTAAGTTGATTTATCTTGTTCACACATTGGACTTACATATGGGATTTCATTGAGAGAATACAGTTTCTCGAGTTTCAAACAGAAGTATGAAAAATTCCTATCCTAGACTAAAGGTGAAAATAAAATATCTTCTACAAGCCATTTTTTTCTTCAGGGTCCTATAATAATGGGATTTCTAAGAGAGATCCAAGTTAAATGATTACTTTTCTAAGGTCACATAAAAAAGAAATAATTGAAACTGTGTATATTCCCAAATTTCTTTGGCACCAGAATTATAATCTTTTACCTATATCACAGGGACATCTGGATGAAAGCAGGTATCTCCTTCAGATTAATAAAACAAAGGCATTGTTCTAATACCGTTTGGCAACTGAAATTTAAAGGAGGAAAAAATCAAACACCTATAGTTATATCTATAGAGACCACACACTGTTTAAAGTGCAAGCATAATAGTTGTTCAGTATGTTAATTGGATACCTGACCACTTGATTACGAATAGTTTGATCCTTAAATTACTACCTCAATCACAGAGAGTTCTGAAATGGATGTTAAAAATAATATTCTCTAAACATAAGCAGTAAAAAGAAATCTGTAAGCTGCTAAAAATTGTCTGATGTATGTCTTTGTGCAGTTATTTGCCAGTAAACTGAAAGTTAATTCAATAATTGCTGTTATTCACTGTTCAATGCATTTAGGACCAGAATATTCAAATAAAGGAGATAATATATTCCTAAGAAATTGTATAAAAAAAAGAGGTTCTCACCCCTGAGGGCTCTGGAGCCCCTAGACACTATGGGCAGGGCAGTCAACCCCAGGAAATCAGCACCCCCTCAGTGGGCCTTATCTTGGAATTATGATAACATATCTCCCCGATGTATCAGAGTTTGTCTCATTTATAATTTTCCTACACATGGTTCTTCTGCCCCATTTATTTGAACCTATAATGAGCACTATAGCCATTAAATATATGTCGCAGAAACTTATTTCTTCAGTCTGTTCATATGCGGGTTGAGCCTTGAATCTCAGCAGAATTGCAGCCAACACCTGCTCTCCAGTTCATCAGACTCAACCAGGACAACTAACAAAAGGATGATGGTGGACAACACCTGTCTCAACAAACAGACAGTATCTACAACTGCAAGCAAGACAGTTCCATCCATCTGCCCCATGGGATCCAAGCCCCCTCTCAACTGGATGCAGGGTGGGCATCACCATCCTAAAATCCTCAAGAATGAGGAATGAACATGCATAAGGGGGGGAAACAAGCATGGACTAAAGTAGACTTATGATTATTATAGCAATGGAAGAACTTGTAATATTGATATAAAGGCAGTGGCCACCAGAGGTTCTGAGGGGAGGGAGAGGGGCAAATATGTGTAACATGGGGCATTTTTGGGATATTGGAATTGTTCTGCATATTGCAATGATGGATAAAAGCTGTTGCACATTTTGTCAAAACCTATAAAATTGTGCAGTACAAAGTATAAACCATAATGTAAACTATAGACCATGGTTAGTAGCAATGCTTCAATATGTGATTATCAATTTTAACAAATATACCACACTAATGAAAGATGTTGTTAATGGGAGAAAGTGTGGGAGGGGAAGGGGGTGGGGCATAAGGTGAGTGGGATGGCGACCATTTACTTAAAATAAAAGTTCTGAAGACAGAGAGCTGGACCAGAGGCAGCAGTAATTTATTTCTTTCTCATGAGAAAGGGCACACGCCCAGGCTAATGGAAGTGGGCAAGTGTGCGGGATCAGTGCCAGAACAAAGATTATATAGTTCCCCTGACGCAATGTTCCATCTCCGTCCCTCCCCAACCTTACCCATCTCCCATTAGCTGGGAGTTGTGGGCTTACAGTCTTAGGCGCGAAAACTAACCCAATCCTAAGGTGAAAAGTGTAAGGGTAAGTTCTCAGTGTCCAAGTTCATCCCCTTTACTGATGTGGGTTTTTGGGGAAGTGAATTGAACAAGAATGTGGGAGGGTTAGATAAGCGGGAACAGGGAATTCAGTTTGAGAAGAGGCCACCCTTTGTTCTATTTTTCTCAATCCCCCCTCTTCTTTTTCGAGTTTATTGGACTTCCTCACACCACTCATTATGTGTGGATTCAGTCATTTCTTCTAGATCTAGATAATTTTCTGTTGGGGTTGTTTGGAATTTGGCAGGTGCTTGTTTAAGCAACATCATGCATGGGTCTAGATTGCCCGTTTTTTCCTGTGGGGATTACATACGTTTTTTAGCGGTTCATTGGATTAAGGAAATAAAACAAGGGACTAGGCAGGGTAAGATAATGAGTATACTAAAGATTCCGACTAACATAGTTATAATTCGAGACCAAGGCCTAGAAAAGAGAGAGTTAAACTAACTGGTCCATGGGTTGGTGTCTATCCTGGAATTTTTGGCTATTTTTTAGATAAGGCTGTGAGACCTCTCAGGGCTTGGGTAACTGACCCATCTGGGGCAGTATTGTTTGAAATATAAGTACAGCAGCTTTCTCCTATCATTACACAGAGCCCCCTTTTTTTGCTAGCATAGGTCTAACCTTTGAACTGTGTGTTCTGCTAAACACCTTGCCATGCCCAACATGAGTCTCTCTTCCACCTCTTTTTTTTAGATTCTGGGCACAGGTATTTTTCAGAGGAGCTAGTGCCCTTTGGTCCCCAAGGCCTCTTCAATAAGGATAGACTCCTTTTAGAGCACAGAAATCAAGCTGGATGACTTGGGAGCTGGTTCTCTCAGTGACTGTTATAGTTGTGTAAGCAAGGGACTGTCTACACAAAAGGCTGAGTAAGAGTAGAAGTAAAGGGGGACTCATGTTGGGATAGGTTTAGAGGATCTGAAGGGCAAGTGTAAAGGGTTTTGCTTATCTGTGGTCACAGTCTAGGAGGGAGGAGTTTCAGGTCCAGGTGTGGGAGTAGAGATAGGTCCTTTGACGTGGTGTAATG
>JAQZBX010007235.1:0-51090 GCA_029593785.1 Cabassous unicinctus | reverse complement strand
TCACGCATGTGATCGTATTTGGAAACAGGGCTTTTGAAAATGTTATTTCTTGGGATGAGGCCAAACTAGATTAGGATGAGCCCTTACATGAAGAGGTAATTTGGATACATCAGACAAAGAGAGAAGATTGCCACATGATAGAGGCAAAGATTGAATTTTGATACAAGCCAAGGAACACCATGTATTGCTAGCAAGCCACCTCCAGAACCCCAGAGACTTCAGAGGAAGCATGACCCTGCATGCACATTGGTTCAGACTTCTGGTCTCCAGAACTATTAAACAATAAATTTCTGTTGTTTTAAGCCACAGTGTTTGTGGTAATTTGTGACAGCAGGCCCAGGAAACCAAGACAAAAGTTACCAGCACCCTGCTCTCTGCACCAAACTGTCAGTCAGACAGAAGTGTCAGTCAGACACTTCTCTTTCTTCTAGGGGAAAAGTCTCAGTACATGGAGGGTAGCAAGGGTATAACAATGCCCGCCACTGGAACAGCAGTGCTAGGATCTCAAGTCACTCCATGGTTTGCAGGTGTTGGGGTCACCTATAAAACACAACTCACACAAGCAATGGATGCAACATTTATTCACACTGAGAAGAGGCCAAGCAAGGCCAGCTTCACTACTGCAGCTGACGCAGGTGGATGATCTAGTTCCTTCTAGGAACAGCTTAGCAGCAGGGGGTGATCAGGGGCCACAAAACTTATATTCTTGGTCCAGGAATGTTTACATGTGCTCAGGACAGAAGGGGAAGGAATGTGCATGTAGACCACTATCTGAGATACCCCAAGAAGGGAATATGAGAAGGGAGTCAGCCCATATTCTCATCCCACCCTAGGAACCAGGCCAACACATCTGGTCCCGATCACAGAAAGCATTTGTGGGTCCCAGGGAAGGGCGGCAAGCTGCACTCAGCTTCCACAAGGCTCATACATACGCACAGTGTTCAGTCACTAAAGAAATATTGAAAGTCAATTATGTAGGCACATTGAGAGGGACACAACACAGCTGATTCAAATCTGAAAATGAATTTGAGGTCAGCATTGTTTGTTCCATTTATTCTGGCTTCTTCCTCAGTAGATAGAGCTCCCTCTTACTGATCTCAAAACTAAACAATTTATATTTAATGAATCAATATACAAACATCCACTAAAAATTTTAAGAGAATAAAAATTGCATAGTCGTATTGCTTAGCAACCCCTTCCCTTTTTCAAGGCAAACTTTCAAGATTTTACAAAAGGGACATTCTTGGGGTTACTGGGGCTGAGCAGGGTCGTTCCAAAGCCAAGTGCTTGAACCATTCAAAGTTGGAGGGCAGAAGGGGCTGTAGCAGGGACCCCAGCGGCTGGACACCTTTGCCACCCGGCTGGTGGAGTTGCTCCTACCAATAACGAGGGTTCGGGGCTGGCTTTGTAGTTATTTTTCACAAGTTCTGCCCAGCACCCATCATATTGGCCTGAAAAGCAAGAGGAGCCACTGTAATTTATTCCAACTGGCGGTTTTTAAGAAGCTGGCAATTTGAAACGGCTGGGGGTTATTTAGTGCAATATGAAATCAAATGATCCTATTTCTCAAATAACAGTGTCCGTGGGGGTAAGTGAATCCTCTGAAAGGGTAATCGTCTGCTGATGGTGTTTTTCATTTTACCCGATCTTGGCCTAAATGGTGTTGGGGCTGCGGGCCAAGAACCGGAATGAAATCGATGCGCGCGAACTCCGGGAGCAGGAAAAGGCAGCACAGCTCACAGCTTGGCACGTGGAGGGGAAATGCCACCCAATGTGCCACCTAGCTCGATGTCATTTTGCAACTGTTAGTCTTGAGTGAGCTTGTGGATGAGAGAACCCTACCGCCTTACACAACTTTGAGAATTTTAGAAATGGGAGACTATCGTCACTCACAGTCTCCAGTCTAGTCTAACCTTTCAGACCACAGCTCGACGATAATCTGGGAAAGAACACCCAGCCGGGCGCCCCTAGTCCCCCCATGTTACTATTTGAGAACGTGGAGTCTTTCCTTATAATGACACACTTCTGTGCAGGACCTTCCCAGGCCGGCTTCCAGAACCCAAATTTAATTTCTGGAAAAGAGATTTCGTCCTCGACGTTACGTTATTGTCGGTATAATACGTGGGACTTTTTGTAGGAATCGGTTGACCCTGGGCTTTAAAATTGCTTTCCATAGGCTCAGTCACTGATTTTGGTGGAAACCCCATATACCGGGTCTGCTTGTATCAGAGACGCATGGAAGAAGAAAAAAATTTAAGGAATGATTTTAACAGCAGGGACTAAGGGGGCGCGCTGGGACCTGCGCGTCTGACTGGCGCTTCAGTGCCCCGGAGTCCAGCGGCTGAAAACCTGTGGCGCGCTCTCGACAGAATTATTTCTGGCTGCACCGGCGGCCGCAGGCAGCAGCCTTGCCCAGGATCCCTCTTTACTTATTCCCAGCTCACCTTGAAAGACGCAGCCTCCAGCGGCCTCCTCTTTATAGTCTGCGGCCGGAGCAGAAGGGGCTGCGACAGAGGGGAAAGACACTTCCAGGTTTTCAGCTACGAGAAACAACTTGTGGCTTGTTTCTGCTCTATCTAGACAGGTTTACGTTTATAGTCTCTTTGGGTGTTTTGAGATTGCATTTTTCATAAATATATGTAATACTGTTTACAAGCCCCCTCCACCCCCCCCCCAAAAAAAAAAAAGATTTTACAAGAGGGATGGATAGGGAAATTGCCATTAAGTTTCAAATAATTTCATTGTTAAAAGAGGTAATACAAATTTCTCATCATCTGAGTTACGAATGAGACATTCATACCATTAGTGACAGCAAATGGCGGTGCATATTATCAGAGGGCGGTACTACGAAAAGAGCATATATTAGCTTCATATTAGCGACTTGACCACCGAGTCCATGAAATAAAGAGAGATCAATTTCAATAAGGCAAGAAGGCACTTTGGCAATTAAGCTCTCTGGATTTTCGCTTGGGCAGGATGAATCTCAGTATGATCCACGAAGGGATAGAATGAGAGGAAGGAGTGTGAGGATTAAAGATATTTCATACCAACTTTGGAATTTTTGTCCCGGGTTCTCTGTGTGGTAGATGCCTCAGTACAGAAGCTCCGCTGACAGATTGTTTAGTTTGCCAAAGGGCTGACATTCAGAGTACCAGAAGTTGTTTGGCTTTTATAAAAGGGGCTTATTGGGGGTAAATGCTTACAGTTCCAAGACGGTGAAAAGTCCAACTCAAGGCTCCATGAGAGGTCCTTTCGCTTTAAAGTCAGCTGCCACATGTTGAGGCACGATCTCTGCCTAGGTCTCTGCCTTCCTCTCTGGGCTGTAGTGTCTCCTGGAGCTCAGCTGGGAACAACCAGGCATAGGGCTTGTCTCTTACCAGGCCTCCTCTCTCAGGCTGGACTGCTCTGCTTTCTTCCTGAGTTCAGATGCAAGCTATCAGGCCTATGGCTCATCTCTCCCAAGGCCTCAACTCTTTGAGCTTCTCCTTCTCTTACATGGCAAAATCAACCTGAGTCACGCCTCACTGACATAGTCCAATTGAAAGAGTCTCACACCCATGGGAATGGATTTAGTCCACAAACATAATCTTTCTCTTTTGGGGATTCATAAAATATAATTTCAGCTGCCACACAGATGAAAAACGATAGCCATAAGCCATGCTTCAAGTTGAGAGGAATATGCTTCAAGTCGAGAGGAACAGTCTGCTAATGAAATGCATCTTACTATGTTGTCCCATAAGCCCATGCTATATATCAAAGATGAAGGAAGGAAAGTATTTAAGTATTATAACCCAGGAAATTTATTACAAGAGCTGCCTTACAAAGTCCACTGGGCACAAAGCATTTCATTCTCAAAGTGCATAACCGAATTTATATCAATACCATTCTTTCAATATTATATGAATATGCCAAGATCTCCAATTTCTCTGGAGGCATATATTTTCCCAGAGATGATAAAGACAAGGAAAATAGGACTCCAGGGAGAATGATGAGAATTAGAGACTATATGGCTTTATGGACATTATGTTTTTTGTTGTTATAATTTTTACATTTAGAATTTAAGTGTGCTTTTTTCAGAGACCGTGAATTGTGATATATTTACTAATTAATTTTAAAAGTTGCTAAGTCTATGCTTATATTCCTTTTAATCTTACCCTCCCACTATGGTCTACAATATTTTTTCAATGCCCAGTTTCACAGAAGCTAAAATAAATTGGCCAGTTTCATCTTTAAATCATCTTAAAATTATTTGCTTTGCTTTTTCAAATATATATTAATCTTTAAGGAATTCCCATAGCTCTACCAGTATTCCTGAGAGTTCTAATACATGTGCACATGAACTGTAAGGTGTTAAAGCTTCTAAATACATTAGTCATAAAATCACGTAAATAAAAAGCAATGGTTTATTATAAGATAAAAGAAATTTTAGAATATATGCTATCAATTCCCTCACTATTCTCTAAAGCAAAGGTTCTCAAATTTGAGCAGGCATCAGAATCAACTGGAGGGCTTGTTAAAACACTGATCGCTGTGCTCATCCTCCAGAGTTTCTATCTCAGTAGGTTGGGATGTGGCCTGAGAATTTGTATTTCTAAAAGTTTCCAAGTGATACTCATGCTTGCCATCTGCAGTCCACACATTGAGAACCATTGATTTGACAGATGGCTACTACATGTAGTTAGTAACATGGCCTCCAGGGCCAAACTGGATGGGTTTGCTGCTTATTAGCTATATAATGGGCGAGTCATAGGCTCTCAGTTTCTTCATCTATAAAATGAATAATAAAAGTACTTACTTACAAAAGTTGCTGCAAGGTTACATGTATTAGTGAGTGGAAAACACCTACAAAGAGCAGTCAGTCTCAAATATTTTAAGTTAAGAAGACATTTCAATTGCTCATTATATACGGAAGGAATGCAGATTTTGACTGTTTTGAAAGGGTAAAAATAAAACTAAAATTCTGTATTAATATTTTGAGTAAAGAGGTAAAGTATACTTTAGTTTAGAATTACAATATTTTAGAGATAGAAGGAATTTAGAGCAAAAACTCATTTTATGATCTGAGAACCTCAGAACTAAGGAGACGACAGTGATTTGTCAGTCTCATGCTAGACAAAAGTTGACCTGGGACTGAAACTCAGGTCTTCAAAGAGTCCAATATACTTTCCACTAAATCAGTGCTTTTTGATCTTTCATGTATATAAAAATCACCTGGGGAGTGTCTTTAAAAAGTTTCCACCTACAAAGATTATAATTGTCTTCTTGCTGCAAAAGAAACCTGGTTTTCCCTTATAAGGGTATGCCTCCCAAATGCAGGGTATTTATTTTCTTCCCCAACCCTCATATTGCTGTGTCTGAGATGGGAACAGGTGTCAACCATTTTCACTGGCCCTTCCTAAAAAATAAATAAATAAATAAAAATAAATAAAAATTAAATTACATTTCATGAGATTTTATCTCCTACTACCCCTAATTGTTGCTATAATGTACGAATTATACATTATACATTTTTCTTCTTTGCTCTAAAGATTTAGCTTCTGGCTCAACATCACCCTCTGCAGTCCTTCCACTGAAATTATTCTTGGTGATTTCAAAATAGCCACAAATGATCCTTCCAAACCCAATCACCTCTGCTCCCTAAATTCCATTTTTCCATGTATCTTTCCTCCATCTTACTTCAGCCACTCACTTCCACCAGCCTAGACATTGTCATTTTCAATAATTTCAATTATTCCATTATTTCAGTTTTAAGTATCCTAGGCTCTGACCAACTCACTCCCTCTAATGACCCATCTCTATCAATTCTTCAATCCATTTTTTTCTACTATTGCTTTTTTGACCCTCAGCCTCCTTTCCAAGTTTATATCAGTTTATATAATTTGGTTAGTCATTATTATTAATTATTATTTGGTTAGTCATTATTATGTCTTCAACTCCCTTGTCCCTTTCTTGCATCTTCTGATGAACTTGGACAATTTTAGTTAAATCCCCTCTTCTGTGTCTGCATCTGTGTAAACAAACATTGCCAAGGATAAATGATCTCTGCCTTACCAAAGTTATTCCCTCCATTTGGCAAAAGAAATCCATCTGCCCTCACTTAGTGCAGAAAAGGACATCACTCTTACAATTCTTCTTTTCTCACCTATGTCATCAGTTATCTGCACTCTACTGGATTATCATTTTATCATCCTAAAAATATCTACTCTTGACCTCTCTTCCCCTACCAGGTACCCCCATTTATTTGCTACCCTCAGTAAGAAACCACCTTGAAGATTTTGTCAATACTCTCTACCTCCAATTCCTTATGGCTCATTCTACCTTGAAATCATGCTAATCAGTCTTCCTCTGTGACCACTGTAACAAAACCCAGTGGTCCATGATCAGGTGTCTTCATCATCAGTTCTGCACCATTTGCTAAGCTAGATTTTCCCTTCTTCACTTGCCTTGTAGGGCATCCCAATATCTCAGTTTTCCTCCTCCCTAACTTTTGCTCTTCCTCAGTCTCCTTTGCCAAAAAGTTTCCTCTCCTCCCCAGTCTCTTGGGACTCAGTCTTTGGTCCACTTCTCTTCTGCATATATACTAACTCCCTCAATGATAACATACAATCTCATGGTTCTAAATATAATTTATAGTCTGACAATTCTCAGAATTGAGGGGTAAAGGGAATTCCTCTCACTCAGAATGTTCACCCACTGTGTGTCTGACAGAAAGCCCTGGCCCTGGTCACCTTCCCAGGAAAGTAGAAGACTCAAGCCCTCTTTTTTCTGTTTTTTGTCTTGTGAATTTAACCCAATAAAACCGGTTACTTAACCCACATTTTATATGTCAGATGGTGACCACAAAAAGGCCCACCTTGCTCAACTCTTTCAAGAGTACACTTGAGCATGCCTAATTTCCAATATCTGGTCTTACAGCAAGCACCTTGTCCTCTGGACAAGTTTTCAGAAGGTACCATCTCATTTCCCACTGCCAATTCTCTTACTGTGTGGATACGTAGTTCCTACGGTTTTATAAACCTGAATTCATATAAACAACCGTGTTATGTTATTATCTCATCTACCTTAAACTTCATTTCTTTACTATCCATGTTAGTCATTTCCAGTTTGGAAATTGATCTCTTTGAAAGAAAAAGAGATAACAGAAGTTAGATTGTTTTGCTGTCTTATTGTATCAGTTAATATTATTCTTTCTGCCCATGTGCAGAAACCCTCTAATTCTTATTTTCTTATTCTGAGCATGATTTAAAACCTATTTTGCTTTCTTATTATGTTGTAGAGTATTTCAAACTACAATTACCTGTTATATTACAAATTTATTTTTACAATGAAATTTTTAACTGATTTGTATAAAAATTATTTAAGTAACTTTATTCAAAAGTGTGCCTAATCCTTAGTCATAGAGACATGAAAACCAGAGAGGTGTTTTCGTTTGCCATGGCATGTTACTTCCCAAGCAGAAAAATGCTGCTTCTGTTTATGGAAGCTGAAAAAGAGAACCTTATATAGCCCATAAATATTCATGTATAGTAAAGTTTTACTTTACACTCAGAATTATCTGCCTATAGTAGGTTTTTTATGGTTCTACATGTTCTAATCATTAGCTATGAAATAATATTTTCCTATCAGAAAATTCTGGGAATGCATTCAGGAAAGCATTAAAGAGAATTCTGATGTTTATTTTGTTCATCCATCCAAACTCCTTTCCCTTTCTTTTTATTACATACTCTGCTGTTGTGAAGAATCAGTACTGGCCTTAGTTTCCCTAAAAAGTCTTCAGGGATATTCTTAAATTTGAGGGATCTTTCCCTCACTTAATTTCCGATGAGAGTAACTGCCAGAATCGATCACTTGGCATTTAGTACCTGTCTTGTGATATATTCTTATAGGTTCCATAGTTTCTAGGAAATTATTTATAATTTTTTCAAAAGCTAGGGCCATATTTTGTATCTTTTCTCATCCTACAAAATTAATAAGAGTGAACTAAACATAAATAGGCACATAAATACATGGTTTTGACAAAGGCCCATGTGGATCTCCCTGAAAACAAAAAACAAAAAAACAAAAAAAAGGAGAAATAAGATAAGATAAAGGATAGATTGATTGTATTTCAAAAAACTGTAAGAAATTGAGTCAATTCAACTCTACTGTCATTTACAGGAGGAAAAAGAAAACCATAAAACTGAGCATTGGGGAAAACAGTACAGACAAATTTATCCTTGCTTTTCATTTAATAAACTTGGATATGTAATGCAATGTCACCCAGTGGCAAACTTTCACATCAAATGAAATGATGGTGAAAATAGTCAAAAGACCAACTATTAAGGATCTTTGTCCAGAGAATTTTATACTCCATTTAAAAATACATGAGGAAAGATGAAAATTGTAGGAAATTTTGGAGCAACAGAGTAGATAACTATCTCAGATTAAATAAATAAATTGTAAAGAACAAAACAAAAATTATTTATAACATTGTGATAATTGGAAATTTGAATGTTGACTGGATATGTAAATGTTGACCGGATAATGTTCATTTTTAGATGTGATAATCGTGCTATGTTTATGCTTTAAAATAAGCGTCCTTATATTTTGGAAAAATATTTTCTTATAAAATGATCTGATGTTTCAAAACAACATGAGGAATGGAGGGAGAGAAGTTGGAGTTATCTATGAAGTACTTTTGTAAAACAAGTTTGGCTATAAATTGATAATTTTCTAAACTGTTATGATTCCAGTGGACTCATGGTACAATTCTGTCTACTTCTGTGGATGTTGGAAGTTTTCTGCCACAAAACCTTTTAAATAAAGTATCTTTCCAAGAGATATATACCCACTGAGTATAGAACATGGACAATAAAAACTAAGAAACTTCTCCGTAAATAATTTAGCAGAAATCAGTATGTTAAGCCATAGAATAGCAGTAGAATTTTTAATCTGCTTATCCCTGTCTCATTTGCCTTATAAACTGACCTGTGGAGAAATTAATTTAATTTACTTCTTAAATCCAAGCAATTAAAAATGTTGAAACTTCTTTTCAGGATCATGTTTGTATCAAATATCAAACTCGCATTGATTTATAAAGGAGACTATTAGTAAACAAATACAAAAGATGAGTTGACAAGACAATTTTTAGTTAAACTGGGCTGAACACAAATTGACAGTTTTCTCTCTTTTTCTTACTTATGCACACATTGGTTATAAACTGGCTATTGAGCTTCCTATTATATTGATTTTCTAACCTTTGAAAAAAGAACATGGGATTTACTGTCATGTTGCTAGGTTTTTAGCAACAATTAGAGTTTTGGTTACACTTTTTTCCCTACTCTGAATTGAGCCCTTTAGAAAATTAATTCAGTTTCTTAGCAACCCAGATGAGTAAAACATGAATATGCTTTGGGTTCTTTTGTGAAGCAAAGGACAAATGTGTCCCTTATAAACTGTCTGTTTGCTTTGCCTCCCTTGGTTTGTAGAGATACGAAGGATTTCCTGAAACATATTGCCTCAGAAGTTTTTATCAAAAATCCTCAATTTTAAATGGTAGGTAAAGTTATCAATTTTCTAATGGATGTTCCTGCTTTTGTTTTTATTTTGAATCTTTTAGTCTGCAATCTGAATTTGGAATTTATGTGCATTACATGTTAAGATATGAGATGGATTCATTTATGACAAGTGATTTCCTTATATTTAATTTTATAAAAGGGAAAGTCATGCAAAATATATTAAGAAGAAAGCAAAGGTGGAATAAATTGCTGAATTTCTCTTTTTAAAAGTTTACAAATGTGCATGAATTTGTGATCTAAGAAATTCGCTGTGATATTAATAGTAGACTACTTTACAATGATTTTTATATGTTATTTATCTCTATCTAATCCATCCATCTCCCTATCCATCTCCCAAAATATTTGTTACAAAATTAGATTCATTTATTTAAACAGAAGAAGGTTTATTTTGCATGCATTCACTATGCAAATAAAGGCATTTCTTTTAAATCAGAAAATTATATAAGCAGATAAAAAACATTTTGTGCCTTTCCAGCAGAGAACATTTGAGGGAGAAAATTAAAGGGGTTTTTAGATACAGCTTTCCAAAAGGGAAGTATCTGTAATATTCTGAATTTGGCCAACATGGAATTCATATTATTCCTATTATAGTTGAACCATAATAAAACTAATTTTGAAATGTTTAAAAAATGGTTGAATAACAGCAGTTTAATATGGCTCAACCTAAAACATGCAGAAGCAGAAGGGTTTGTAGAGATAGAAATCCTTGTATTGATGAATTTATCATCTAATTTGGGGGAAGACATGAAAAGTAATTAACTGTAATAACAGTAGGAGTTCTGTTACTTAATCAAAAGGTGGGTTCAAATTCCATTGTCAGATTTAGAAGGAAAAAAATGCTTTGAATGGAGGCAACATTTAAACTGATCCTTGAAGAATATGTATAATTTCAGAGATGGAGAATAACTGTGTTTATGGAGTGCAAATTAAGCCAGTCTTTTATTACCAATGAGATACCCTGGCTAAAATATAGCTTCTATAAATGCCAACATTTACCACTGACTCTTGGGCTCAGAGAGAATATTGTTAGTTTATTTTTTTTTCTTAATGTCTCAACCAGGTAACTTATAACTCTGTATTTCTCTAGACCTTAGTTTTTTCCATATGAAGTGGAGATTATGATGTGATGACACCACCATGGGCTTTAGTCATTCAGCTAGACTTCCAGTAGGTTTATTTCTGCTTGTGTAACTAGGGTCTATAAAGACACATGCTAGTCTATGATTCATATACTATAGAAACCTCATTTTACATACATAATATTCAAAAGCATAATATGTAGTAATACCTTGAGACTATGATGACAAAATGAGGAGCAATATAGAATTGAAGAGAATCCATTCCCATTTTGCATCTGACAGAGTGATAATTGTCGGCAGTCAGGAAGTGCTGAGAGATAGAGCTGTAGAAACAAACAGGAGCATCAGTGGTGGCCAGGTGCCTGATGAGCAGGGCTCCACTCCCAGCTGCCCGGTGTAATAAAGGTCTCAACCAACTCCTCATTCTGAAACACAACCTCTTAGTCTTAAGGCTTTTTCACTCTTACTGCAATGATATTTGTTTTTTATGTCAATTAGTCTTCCAATGACTTGATCTTGACCTAATCTTATTCTCCTGGTTTATCATCCTCCTGGCATCAATTTCTTTCCAACTGTACTTCCTGGTGAGACACTCCACCATCTCACAGATATCTGCAACCTAAGCGTCTTCTCAGTGCAACAGATTACAAAACCCTGACTCTGAATATAAACATGTGCTTCCTCTATTCATGTAAGCAGGTTTCTCAGCCCTCTATATGTATGAATATTCATGGTTTGGGGCCAAAGTTGAGCCTTCAGTTCTCCACAGAAATATTAAAGTAGGTTTTCTCAGGAATGTGAAAGAGTCATGGGTGAAGCAGCTGTTTCATCAAAATAGGCAGGTATCTAGGGAAAATTGCCCTCCACCAAGGGCCTGGAACCTTAATTTTATCAACTATCAGACCGGGAGTGAGTTTGAGTGAGTCAAGGATGAATTCACACTAAGGAGGGTCAATGGAGTCAAATGAGAGAAACAAAATTACTGATTTGTTAAATCTGCATGAAAAATAAACCTAAAGAACTCATGTGCTCTTCCTAGCCTGTTATCTCCCACTAGAGTATTCTATGTGTGAAGCCAATTTATAATCTGAAAGTGGTTTGGAGAACATAATATCATAATGAAAAGAATTAATAATGTGGTTCATATGTTAAAAGTCATTGGGTTATGAGAACTTACATATCAATCTCTTAAATATGGATAGATATGATAAAGGATATAAAAGTATCAAATATAAGCCAGAGCTCTATTTCCTCTTGAAGAAAATCATAATGGACCAATTATTTAGAAATTTTAATAGGCTCAATTAAGTAATTGCTATAGTCTTGTTTTTTCTTCTTCCCTCAAAAAAGTTTGTCTTTTATGCATATTGAATTTTATCCAATAGACTTGATTTAATGGATAATTCTTACTTTCCTTCAAACCACTAACATTATTTCAGCAAAAGATCCCTACCACTTGAAAGCTTATGACAATGTCATCAACAAATGTTGATTGTTACTTGTGATAGATAAATATTGTATCCTCCTCTTTATTGCGCATTGGGAATTTAATATTGAGGACCATATACTCTTTCTGGAAATACTGTTATCTACAGTTATTGGATATTCTATGTTTGGGTGCTCCTTTTTCCAATCCCCATTTATAAAAATTTCACTGACACCTCTTTCTCCACTAGTGCTTTGAAACCTAATATTTTATTAAGATTCTACACTTTTTTCCCTTAAATTGGATAATTTCACCCAAAGTCATGGCTTCAACAAACACTGATATGTGGATGACTTCCAAACATACATCTCCAATCCAGTATTCTCTCTCTCTCGTTTTTTTTTTTTTTTTTTTTTTTTTTTGAGGTACTGGGACCGGGCATTGAACCTGGGATGTAGTATGTGAGAAACCACCACTCAACCACTGAGCCACATTGGCTCCCCTGAGTTGGTATTTTTGTTTGTTTGGTTTTTGTTTATTTGTTTTGTTTTGTTTTGTTTTGTTTTTAGAAGGCAGCAGAAGCCAAACCTAGGACCTCCCATGTGGGAAGCAGGCACTCAACCACTTGAGCCACATCCACTCCCCCAGAATTCTCTTTTTATTCCACACTGTAGTAGATTAGATTATTGTTCAGTGAATAGTCACACTTGCACACACACCCCAGATCCAAGAAGGAGTTAAGTTCCTTGCCCTATTGATTTTGCACTTCATCATTGTTGAGTAGAATATAGGTGGAAGTGACAGTGTGCCAGGCCTAAACCTTAAAATGCACTGGATGATTCTGTTCATACTTTTGGGTGTGCCTGATCTCTGTCATGGATTGAGTAACATATTGCAGGTAGCCACTACCTCTCTAGTCTGCACACCAAAATGATACACATGGAAAAAAAATAAAACCTATGAACATGAGAATAAAGGTTATTTTAAGTCATTCAGTGGCTTAAGCATATTTTAAGCACATTCTCCACACTGCTACATACATTGATGCTTCTAAAATACACAAACCACTCCAATTTAAAAAATACACACCATACTAATAATTTTTCCATTTAAAATTCATCAATGGCTCCCCATTGCCTATAAAATAAATTTAAAACTCCTTAGTGTGGCATGTAAGGCCTTTGCTAATATGACCCCAATTGATTTTTCTAGTTTTATCCATTCCATTGCCTCCTTAAATACACAATACTAAGATTCTGCCACACTGTGCTTTTCTAAATATGTCATACTCCTTCTTTTATAAAAGATAAAAATATTTCTATTAGAATTTGAAAAATGATCCATCACCTTAATTTTCAAAATAGTTTTATAAAGTTTCAATTTGTAATGCATCTGTAAAGTATTTTCCCTTCATTCACAATTTGGCCTTATCGAATACATTAATATTTAGAATTTTTAAAATACTCTATTTTGATATTATTATTATCAAATAACCAAGATTCTGGCACAAGACAAGGAAATTCATCTCAACCAGAGGTCCTTACCATCTAGGAACCAGCTTTACTATACTATTTCCATTTAGAAAAATCTATTTTAATTGGTGTGGTGGTTCGAAGCTTTATGTACCCTAGAAAAACATGTTCTTAGATTTAATCCATTTTTACGGATGTGAACCTATTGTAAGTAGAACCTTTTGATGAGGCTACTTCAGTTAAGGTGTGACCCACCTTAATCAGGATGGGTTTTGATCCTATTACTGGAGTCCTTTATAAGAGAGTGGAATTCAGACAGCAAGAGAGACAGAAAGCAACAGGAAGCAAAAGCTGAAACAGAGCCCGTTAGAAAAGGAAGACACCAGGAGATGCTGCCATGTGCTTTGTCACGTGCAAGCTAAGAGCCAAAGGTCACTAACATCCAGAATGCCACACTCTTGAGGAGAAAGCATCACCTTGATGATACCTTGACTTGGACATTTTCTCAGCCTCAAAACTGTGAGCTAATAAATTCCCATTGTTTAAGCCAAACCATTTCATGGTATTTGTTTGAGCATCTAGGAAGCGAAAACATTTAGCAATGATCCTTCTTTCCAAGGAGATTTCAAATTGAGTGATATCATCATCATTTGAAATAACAAAGTCATCAAATACCAGAAGTATGCCAACGATTTTCATGTCACTTTTCAGAAAAAAAGCAAATCCATGATTCTTATTCACAGGTTCCAATAGTAGTCACTTCAATACACTCATGATGGTTTAGACCACTATAGACTTCCCAGAAATAAACAGCTTATGATAAGTTGTACACTCTCTGTGCCTTTGCTGAAATGTCATTTCCTTCCTTCAGCATCTGGAATATTTCTAGTTATCCTTCAAGATCAGTCCATATGACAATTTTACTTTTGATGTCACTTCTATTTCTCTGTTAAAAGTTAGCAGACCATTCTCCTTGCTTCTCATAACACAACTGTAATAACTATCACATTCCATAGACATTTTGGTTTTTATGTTTGTCTTCCAAGTAGTCTCAGTTATTCAAAAGCATGGGCTTCAAGTAAATCATTTTGAATCCCCAGCTCGTAACACAGCAACTGCTAATAAAGGTTCTCAATAAATACTTGAAGCGGCAATGATTGTCCTTCCCTTCCCTCCCCAAACACCTGCTATCATTTCTGAACTTTGGTCTCCATGAGTCTTTCAGAGTTTACCCTTGTCTGGAGAGAAAATATTCAACAATCATTGCCAAAGTGACAGACTTCACTAATTTCCATGTCTCTTGCAGATTAATATATGTGAAAAATCTCTCCACATAATGTACTTTGAGTCTCAGAGAAGCAGGAGATATTTATATCATGAACAAGATCTCAATTCCAAACAGAAAAAAAATGTAATACCATCTTCACAATCTGACCTGAAAGCTAATATATGGGAAATAAAGCCTCCTGATTTCAGTTATAAACTGTATACATCTTTGAGACTTCCAGAAAATCCATCAAGGAACATTAAGGAAGAACAAAAGAGGAAAAGAAACGATTTTACAGAAACAATACTTCATCTGCCCAGTGTAAGGAATCATCCCAAGAAGGCCACATCTCCTAAGTTTGTAACCACATTTCCACGACTGGATTCACACAAAGCAAAGATTATGTTTCTGGAGAGTGAAAAACATCCAAGTGGTATATACCTCAATCCAAAACCACATGACTTCAGACAGGTACAAAAGAATATGTGACTTAAAATAAATAAAGGGAAATATATATTATTTTGTTCATTTCTTAACTATTTCATGAGCAGGAAAAGACAAGTAGGAGATAAAACGTCATGTTTATAATGCTGCATCTTTATTTCTCATGGAAGAATACTATTTGGATTTTGTAATAAATGCCAGAGGAGAGAGGTAAGACTCTGGTTAATATTTCTGAAGAGTTTTGATATGCCAGGTGGAGTGGCCAACTCTGGGATGTGCTTGCTTAGGTTTGAAGAACAGTGAGGCTTTAGGTATGACCGAAGAACAGACCTCAGGTGTTAGGAATTTACAGTCTATTTCAATTCATGAAACAATGGGTGAATGAATGAAAATTGTCAAAGAAAGATATATTATTTTAAAAGTCATCCTGATGATTAAAAATTTCAGAAATACCTGGGCAAAAATTAAAGGAGGAGATGGGAAGTATGTATTTAAGGAGGTAAAATTGAGGTCAAAATAAAATTCCTCTAATATATGAAGATAATTTATACTTAGCTCTATAATATAGCACAAAAATATGATTCTCACTAGGCAAAGAGAGAAATAATAGGGTAAATAGTATGAAAAAAGACAGTAAGAAAAAATAATAGATTTATTCCATTGTTGATATACAGGATCACAATTAAGAGCCTGGTCTCTGGGGGCAGATTATTCCTATGCTCCTACTTTCTAATAATTTGGGACTAGTTTCCTTATTTGGAACATGAGATAATAATATGTCTTATTTTATGTGGTCATTTTAAGTAGTCAAGGAGACAGTATATGCAAAATACTTAGATTCTGGAATATTGAAGTATTCAATAAATACAAGCTCCAATGAGCTATTAGGGTGAAAGCTGGGAAGCCACGGTCCATAACTTCCTTTACTTGTACAGGGCATTTAAACACTTTTATTCATAGTAAATGAAATAAGGAATGGAGGAACTTTTTTATTTTAGCTGAATTAATTTTTTTTTATAAATAAGAGTGAATTGGTGGCAACATGTTATAAATTGCTCAACCACCATGTATCAGTATTGTAATAAGTTGAATGTCAACTGAAAGATTTTGACAGTCTGTATTTGACTAAACAGTGAAAAATCTTGTAAGCATTAGAGTGCTTCTTTGGGATTTTTAGTATTTTCCTGTCTGTCTGTGGCAGGACATAGAGTCACTCAGTGAGAAGAAACCTTGTCTAATTTCTGTTAGTTCCCCCTAGTTCCCTGTTTTTGTGCCCACATTGATTCAGCTTCAGAGTGGAGGAATTTGTGATGTTTCATTTGATCAGTTTCTGAAAATATGCAAATAATATTTCAGTTCAAATTGACCTGTTTAAAGCAGCTTAAAAAACTACTTTGTGTTACAGCTTACTAAAAAAAAACCTCAATAGTTACTCTCTATTCCAGGTTTGGCAAATTATTTTAGCTTTGTTTAGTATTTTGCTTTGATCCTGAAATAAGTTTAGCTTCAGAAATGTAATACCTAACTCTATGTGCATTTAAGGTTGTTATCCAATTTTTAATATATTCCCTTAATTTCACCCTGTTTAAAATATTATTTCTGATTTATTCACTCAAGAGTAATTGAAGTACTCATCTCCACCATAATATAATTTGAATTATTGTACAGCATCATATGCAGGTTGTAAATACCACAAGATCCTCAGACTTGCATTATGCCAATGATATATTTAATATTGGGGAAAAACAAATTACAACTACAATGTCATCACAAAGAGACAATATTGATTTGTAATAATGCAATCTTCTCTTTACATATCTAGTACCAAGCTGATTTACCAAAATTTGTGACAACTTATGAACGAGACCCTTTTGACATAAAATTTAAGTCACAACACTTAAGTACAGGTAAGCAACTGTCATAATGTTACCTATATTGAAAAAATTTAATTTCCCCCATTATATATTATTAATAACACTTGCAAAGGCATATAACTAAAAAGGTATTTTTAAATTTGTCAACTTTAATAATATGGTAGATTTGTTAAATGTCCAATTAGTTACAGGCAACAATCCATTTACTTTGTTGTTGACAACTTTTCATGTATTAAGATTGCGTTTGTAACTCAATGTGTCCTGTTTAGAGAGGATATAGAGTGTAGTGTTTAGGGGTATAGAGTCTGGAGTCAGATTGCCTAGTTTTGAATTTTGGCTTCATTGCCCAAGTCACCTGAAATATCTATCCTTCCGTTTCCTCAGCTGTAAAATGGGGATGATAGTAATCGAAGCTATATCATTCCATTTACTCAGCTGTAAAATGGGGATGATAGTAATCGAAGCTACATCATAGGATTGTTGCGAGTATTAAATCAGTTAATACCATATGTAAAACACTTAATAATTATATGCAAAGCATAGGTGTCTGGCACATGATGATATACATATGTGTATATATATGCTATTATTATTATGGTACTAATTGAATAGTGTTTCTCCAGAGTTAATTTGTATTATCCAGAATTCATTATTAGGACAAGGGTGAATAATACTTTCAAGCTATATTTGCATATTAATTATAAACAAATTACTAAGATGTTAACAGTGATTATTCTTGAATAGTGGTATAATGGTTGAATTTTATTTTCTTCTCTTCAAAATAAGAATCAAATAATTTTATAACAGAAAGATTAAGATAATTTATTTACAAATAATGTCCACATTTTAGTGCGGGTTATAATTATAAAATTCATGTACAGATGTGTAATTAAAATGGAAAACTTCAACTTTTCTTGTATGTGCTACCTGTAACCCACAACAGGAGAAAATGCCAAGACCCAGGCTCTGACCTCAAGAAACTTCTAAGTAAAATATAAGGCAGAATGCAAACTATGCCATACAAGTCACAAAGCACTGTTGAGAAAGGGAAATTTTTAAAGAGGCTTCTGGGGAGATTAAAAAAGGTGGGATTTAATTTGGAGATTGAAACAGAAGGACAAAATTAATTCTGACAGAAATGGAAGAAATAATAAACATATCTCTAGTCAGATTTGTATTTTTTAATAGTCCAGCAATTTACCACCCCTGACTCCTGATCTCACACGAACGATACCATGTTCTGAGAGACACCATGAACAAAGACACATCTAATTGCTAAATTGATCATTTGTCTTTATATCTCTAGTACATGAGTGCCAGTTGCTGAAAGAAGATCAACAGAAGAAAAATACGGAAAGATTTATTACCTACAAGCCTCATGAGGGCACCTGGGATTCAAAACTAATTTTACCAAAAGGCCCCTGGCCCATTGCATCTGCTTCCTACACAGTAAGTGGAACATGGATGCTTTCTCTACAGCTGCTGGGGAAGCCTTCAGGCCTATTGTTTAAGCATCGCTTTACATCAGTTTTTAAACTGTTGTTGTGTATATAGTAAAAGATAATCCTATCTTTTAAAGGAAAGCATACAGAACTCTGCTTTTTCGTGAAATGCAAATAGTGGGTTATTTAGAATTTTGGGTTTTCTTTTCTTATCACAAAGAGAGCTTGTATGGCAGATTGAGGCCTGAATATTGTGAGGAATTTTCCCAATTTCCTTCCCACCTCATGGGGAGCGGTCAGTCCATTTTCTCAGTCCTGTGAACTTCAAGTCAGAAGTTCCGACAAGATCAATCTGTGGTATATTCATAAAAAGCTGGCAAGGAACCAAATTTTACTATGGCTCAAATTCTGTCCTAGGCAAATAAGGCTGCTTTGTAAGCCCTATGTGTCCAAGCAGATAAAGAAAGCAAGGATTTGGCATTCAGATCAATATTTTAAAGCAAAGTTGTTGACTAGCAGTTTAAAAAAATAAACCAAGTCAATACATGTTTGTTTTTGCTATCTTCCTTTATACTATCTTCCTTAAGAGACATAGAAGACAACGTGATGTGTACAGTGCATTTATGGATCGTGTGGAAGAAAAATTTACCCAAACATGCAAGAACAGGTAGGCAAAAAATTTAGGATTTATTGTTGAACACTTCATTAACTCTTTAGAATTACTACTCACTTACTGCTTTAAATAATATGTCCTTTATCCTATAGAAGCTCTAGTGTCATAGGAATGATAAATGAAGTAAATGCATGGTGTTCAAACCATTTTAAGTAGAGCTTGAAAAGAATCCTGTCCCTTGAACGGATTATTATTTTTACTAGATTTATTTGGAATTCTGGAAAACTACTGATGGCAAAGTCAAAATTCCAGGTTTAGCAGACACTGTTGGTGCCTGCCCTTATCCTCTTAGCCCTTTACCATCCCAGAGCATTTCTGCCTAACTTACAACTGCCAGCATCTGCATCTCCTTGCCTGAGGGCTTTCTCTAGATCCACAACAGTCAGAGTGCTGGTCTCCCAGCAAGAGCCCTCAGGTAATAACTGAGGTGTATTAGTCTGCCAAAGGCAGTGCTGATGCAAAGTACCAGAAATCTGTTGGCTTTTATAAAGGGTATTTATTTGGGGTAAAAGCTTACAGTTACAAGGCCCTAAAGAACCTAACTCAAGATTGCTTTCTCACCAAAGTCAGTTGCCATGTGTTGAAGTGAGATGGTGGCTGATCTTTGCCTGGTCTCTCCTTTCTGGGCTTCCTCTTCCTTTCAAGGCTCCATGGGCCTAGCTTCTTCCCGATCTCAGCTGTAGGGTGGCATATGGCTTGTCTCTCAGGGCTTCCTTTATCAGTCTCTGGTATAGGGTTCATTTCTTTCTGGGCTTTCTTTGCTGCTCAGCTGCAAACTATCAGGTGAATGGCTAATCTCTCCCTGGGGCCCCAGAATCAAAAAATAGGTCTCACTATTCCCACATGTCTTCTTGAGTGATTGTCCATTTATATCAACTCACCAAGGGGGCAGGAACTTAACCTGATGTAGTTGAATCAAAGCCTTACTCTTAATAGGTAATTTAATCAATGGCCCCTTAACTGAATCCAATATAATCAAAGGTATCATACCCAGAAGAATAGATTAGTGTACAAACATAATCTTTTCTCTTTTTGGGATTCATAAATAATCTCAAACTGCCATGTGAGGTTTCCCCAAATTCTCCAAAGGGATTAAACTTCAGTTGCCCCAGATGTTACTGGTACTTTATTGTCATCCTTCCCTTTTAGGTCTCATTTCCCCACATTCTTACCTGTGTGGTGGAGTCACCTCTGGTTTTCTAGAATCCTTGTCTCAATGTCTGCTTCTGGGATGACCTAAATTAAAGATACCAGGGGTTAGTATAATGGGCTAAGGGCATCATCCTACAAGGCAGAATGCCTGCCTTGGAATCCCTGCCTTGCAGTATGATCTTGGGCAGATTACATAACCACACTCTTTCTCTGTTCTTCACTGGTAAAATTTTGTCAAAATGGGGTCAAATTTAAACTGATCCATTTATAACTAAGTGACCTTGCATGATTTCCTGAAATTTTCTGATTGTTTTTTCTCAGGTTTTAGAGAATCAAATGTGATGATAAATATAAACTCCTGGCAAAGTTTCTCATATCTTCTTGATTTGATTATTCTTTATTGTTATTACTAATAATAATACAGAGATATTGTTTTGCATGACTGCAGGCAAGTTACCCTCTATCACTAAGTTTCCTTATCAGTAAAATGACAATAATAATAGAATTGTTATGAAAAGTCAAATAAGTTTGTATTTATAAAAACTTGGAACATAGCATTTAGGAAGTTCTGTGTTAGTGTTTTATGAATAAAATATTTTTTAAAAATACTATGCACTATATGTGTACAAAGTAAAATGTATATAATAGTCAGGGACTAGCCAAGTCCAGAGTTGACTAAAAGATGAGAGAATGAGAGTGAGAGAGAGCGAGAGAAAGCTAGGGAATGAGACTATTTAGGAAGATTGGTACGTGGATTTGTGAAAGTGAGTGGAGTCCAGAGAATGAACAGTCAATAGGCAAGAGCTCTTTCTAAGAGGACCAGAAGACAGATGAATATATAAAGAATAAATAGGTGAGTAGAAAGTTGTCTTCAAATGGTAGGTATTCAGTAGGACTGCCCAGGAAGAGTGGTATAATACCATTTGATATTTACACATGATAAACATGGAGTCATGGAGTTAACCCACCAAGGATTAGAGTATAGACTTATCCTAAAACAGTTTACCCAGGTGATTATTTCAAATTGCAAAGATCCTGCTGTACATGTGTAGAATCCTTAATTCCTATATCAATAACAGGGGCTGCTACTATATAGATGATCTTGTGCTTAAGCACTTAATAATTGCTACCTCAGTGCTATCTTCTCTCTTGTAGCCAAATGCAGTCTCCATCCCCAAAGAAAATGACATGACAGTCCCTCACCAACAGTTTCTTAAAGCCATTACAGAAAATCCTAACACTGCTGACTGTAGCACTATGAATTCAAGGCCTCCAGTCTCAGCCAGAACCTATCCTTCCTAGCTTTTATGGGAAGCATTTTCTATTAACCACAAAGGCAAGTCTACCTCAATGTCTCACAGGCTTCACAAAATTAAAAAAGCTTTAGCCTGAAGTCATATTTCTCCTCTTAATTCTTCCTTATTTTTTTAATATCTGGTATATTTAACAAATTGAACCTTGTGAAGGTTCAAACAAAAAATGGTTTTATTGTTACCAATCCATGACTTTGAAATGTCCTATTGTATCTCCCTCCCCTCAGTTTTAGAACAACTTTGACAGATCCCAAAGCTTTTCAATCCCTTTCAGTTGTACTAACACTATCATTTCTGAATTTAAACTCACATTCAACCATGAAAATGTTCAAGCTATGTTAAATAACATACATGATTCCTACCTTTCACCATTCATAAAGAAATTAATTCACCTGGGTCATAGATATAGAAGTGAGATGAACAACTAATCTTCTAAAACAAATTTGGAAAATTCAATGATTTCTTAGACAGAACAAAAAAAGCACTATCCAAAATGGCAAAAAATTATAAAATGTTCTGCATTGAAACTCCAAACTTATATTCATGAAAAGACACCCATTAAGAGAGTGAAAAGACAACCACAGAGCTCAGAGAAGAGATCTGCTACAAATATAACAAGAAAATGGTTTGTATTAATAACATATAAAGAATTCTTACAAATAAATGAGAAAGAAATGGTCAATCCAATAGAAAATGGTAAAGAACAGTGAGCAGGCATTTCACAGAAAAAGATATGTAAATGACCATACATATGACTCATCTTCATAAGCCTGGAATGCAATCAGGTGCACAATGAAATACAATTACACACCTGCCAGAAGAACTAAAAGGAAAAATAAATAGTACTAATGCTTGATAAAGGTATGGACCAACTAGAACTCTTATACAATGCCTGAGAGAAAATTGAGACAAAAATCTTTTGTCAAAATAATCTAAAGTTCAGTGTTTAAGCATAACTTCTGATATAAAATTTCATTCTTAAATATATTTAGCCAAAACGTACATGTGGCATATGCATCTCTACTAAAAGATGTGTACAAGAGTGGTCATAGCAGAATTAGAAACTAGAAACAAGTCCAATACCAATTAATAGTAGAATGGATAAAATGTGGTATATTTTCACAATGGATTGCTATTCAGCAAAAAATTGAACAAAGTGGTGTTATACGCAATAACGTGGATAAGTTTTACAAATGTAATATTGAAAAAAAAAGCCAGATGCAAAATATACACATATTGTATTATTTCATTCATATAGAGGGAGAAAAAGCATGTCCATGTGTGCTCACTCCTGTTCCTGCAAACCTGTTGTGACTGGGGCGTTTTGATAAGTTTCAGTTAAGGGACCTTTGATTAGATCACTTCAGTTAAGAGCCTTTGATTAGATTGTGGGACCCAGGGTGCATCTTAAACTTTTACTGGAATCCTATATAAACTGAGGAGACAGGAGAAGAAAGGCTACCATTTACCCTGCAAAATGAGAGAAGACTCCAGGATCACCTGCAGCCACAGAAAGACAGAGAAACACCGAGAGGCTAAGAAAGAGGCCAAAGGCTAGAATCAGTGGAGCAGCCAAAGCTGAAGCAAGGAGGCCTGAAGAGGGAGGGGAAAATATCAGCCATATGTCTGATCATCCACAGCTGAGCTCAGGGAGAAAGTGAGACTGGCAGAGAAGAGACCTGCCGTCATTTTGCCTTGCCACAAGGCAGGAATCCAGGACCACCCGCAGTCGACCTTTGGTGAATGCCTTTATTTGGACATTTTCACAACTCAGAACTGTAAGTTTTTAACCTAATAAATCCCTGTTGTAAAAGCCAACCTATTTCTGGTATTTTGAATTGGCAGCCTTTAGCAAACTAAAATAACCTGTAGAAATCAGAAAATTGATTTCCTTATGTTTGGAGGGAAGGAGTGCAATGAAGAGCTTCTGGGGTCCTGGAAATTATACATTTAAAAGTTTAATAAAATGATTTTTAAAATTGGAAGTTTTATTGCAATTGCTTGGCATTTTGAAAAACAATTAAGCCTCACTCATTCTAAATTAAAACTTTAATCTCATATCCAACTCAAAACGTCTTCCTTCTCAACAAAGGCTCTCCTCAGGACTGAAGAATCTCCCCATCTCATTCTATTGTTTCTTAGTCTTTTTTTTCTCCAAGGTGTTGGTGCCCAGAAAGAAAAAATCGGAGGAATACGAGCAAACATATCAGTTTACAGAGACCGTTGTCATTGGCCATTGACATCTTTTCTGTGACATGCTCCAGCAACTTGCCCTTGTCCCTGTCTCAGCAGCCTATCCTTCTGGCTCTTAGAGATTAACTCCAGTACCTTGCAGGCAGCCTTTTCGGTGGGATTATCCATGAGATGGCTGGATCCCAGCTATCTTGTATACCCTCTGTTTATACAGAACAGTTCATCTGGGAGGCCCAGCAAATGGTAAGAGTGTTGTTGGCCACATAGTTTCCTTTCTGCTCCATCCCTGACATTGCGCACCATCCATCTTGTAATCCTCAGGTAAGAAATAGGCATCAGACACTAAAATCAAATGCAAACTCCCAAAACCAACCAGAGACATATATAAAACAGCCCTCACACACTCACACACACACACACACACACCACCAAGAACTCCCATACAAGCTTGGGCTAAGGAATGCCACATTAGCCTAGGCGTTTTCTGCAGCTCAAGAAGGATCCAGCCAGAGTGAACCTGATAGTTTCCTTCTATTGTAGGCACCCCCAGTCTCTACAAGTGATAATCCTGAACCTTCAGGGTTGGCTTTCCAGGGATCACCCTCTCTTCTTCCTCACAGGAACCGGAAGGTATTCTTCACAGTACTTTCACGTTTCACCCAAGGATAATAAAGAAAAAAAAAAAAAAATTAAGCAAACAAACAAAAAATAATGCCTTCAGACTTTCAATCTTTATTTGCTTAATTTGGATGAAATAGAGAAAGAAGTAGAAGGACTGGCTCTTCCACCTTTTATAGAGGCTTGTAGGGATGTGTATTCTAAGAACATGTCTTTTAGCAGCTCCTCTGTGGAATGTAGGAATACTTATCACCCAGTGTTCTTAGCTTTGGGGCTTTTGCCTCATTTCAAGACAACAGGAAGCATCCCATTTCCACATCCTCTTAACTCTTGTATTCCTTGGCTCTGTGAAAGGCTTGGGCACATACCCTCTCTAACTCCTCACATTCTTTCAGCCATTTCCTGGCTAGTCTTTTATCCAACATCTCCCCTCCATACCTCTAGCATAGCTTTTAATATACACTTGTGGGTGATTTGCTGTCCCTTTCCCTGACTAGATAATAAACTCATTCAAAGCCAAGTCTTTGCTGATTTTATTTCATAGGTGGTCTTCAAAATTATTTTTTAATGAATCTTACAAGAAACAGGTTGATGTTCATTGTTATTATGATGTTATGTTCATTAGAATTAGATGTAAAATGGTTCATCTTCATTGCAACACTCACTTCTCTGCAGTCTTCCCCTCTTTTAGTGCTGATGGAGAAGGAGATGTTTAACTCTGTTAAACAGGATGTATTTGGGGCTCATGATTTTAAATCCTTTGTTTGCTTTTTTACACATCAAATTCAGCACTGTGCAAGTCACTTTCATAGACATAATTTCACTTGATCCTCTCTAGAAGCATGCAAAGTTTAGGTATTATTATTATGATTTTATAAATTAAGAAATTTAAGTTCTCATTAGGAATTTAATGTTAACCACACTTACACAAGATGATGCTCCCAGGCACTCACATTTTAATACAGCACTCAGTCATATGTGTACAGTACCTGCAAAGTAACTGTGATAGTTTGAAGTTGAGTGGACCCCAGAAGATCATGTCCTTAGAGGTGATTCATTCCTCTGGGTGTGAACCTATTGTAGGTAAGACCTTTTGGTTGAATTATTTCAGTTGGGTGCCTTTGATTGATTACTTCAGTGAAACATGACCCAGGGTGGGTTTTTGCCCTCTTGCTGGAGTCTTTTATAAATGGGATTAATGCAAAGAGAAAAGTCACAGGAGTAGAGAGGAAGCTGGAGAATGCCAGAAGCTAAAAGCAACAGAGCCAGAGGAGAAGCAGAGACTGGAAGATGCTGCCATGTACCTTCCCATGTGACGGAGACGTCCAGGATTGCCCACAGCCATGTCTTCAGGGAGAGAGCTTCACCTGATGAAGCTTTGATTTGGACATTTTCACTGTCTCAGAACAGTAAGCTTAGTAGTTAATAAATCCCCATTGTAAAAGCCAGCCCATTCCTGATATATTGCATTCCAGCAGCTTTTGCAAACTAAAACAGTAACCAAAAATAAAATTGACTGTTTGGCTAACATGGTGTAGTTCTCATTCCGTGTCATACTTGTAGTCTTGCTCAACTATTCTTTTTGTTACCATGCAGTCATGAGATTACCTTTAGATCAGTATATCTATAGCCAAATAACAGGATGAAGCAGATGCCATCTAGCACTTGTAATCAAGTTTCTAGTCCTGGGAGTCATGTATCAGTTAAACGTCACCCTTTACAGAGGCTGATTCAGGAAATTCTGGTCTGAGCTTTCTCTTTTTTCATTTAGATAATTGATGTACTAAAACAACATAGGTCATCCTGAAATCTCTCTTGAATGTTAGTGTTCTGTGCATCCCTTAATGAGAACATCAATGAATTATGTCATCATCCTGGGTTCTAGGGAAAATGCACTCACCCAGAGGCACAAGAAAGTTCCAAAACAAATTTTTTGAACCAAAGTTGCCTAACTGGAAATCCCTTCATTGCAACACAGATAAAGGCACTGTCATAAGGCTTTTGATTTAGTTTGTGAAATTTAGATCTTGCAATTATGAGTGGAAATGCTGATGAATTTGTGCTTTCTGTTAATATCGAAAGTTGGAAAGATGCTCTAATCTCAGGTTAAGCTAAGAAGAGGCAGAGAATAATAATCACTAATTTTGACAGCTTACAACATGCTAGCTATTGTGGTTGGTGTTCTCATGTGCTTTATCTCACTTAGTTTTCTAAAGAAACAGGTAAAATAGATATCATTATCCTGATTTTATAATGAGTCAGACAAATCCTCAATAGGAATTTTATGCTAATATCATAAGTACAAGATGGCTTCCAAGGCATGAACATTAAAATGCAGCCACTCTTGGCATGCATAAATGACACCTTCAAAAACTTTCTGCCCATTACTTTCTGCATACCACAAATGAATTGTGTTAAAAGTGTAACGCCAATACTAGGTAATATGTACTTACAAAATTTTGTCTTAGGGTATATTGATATATGTGGTAGTTTGAGTTAGGTGGCCCAGAAAAAAAATATCTTCTTAATCTTAATTCCCATGGGTGTGAACCCATTGTAAATAGGACTTCTAGAAGATGTTATTTTTAGTTAAGGTGAAACCCAACTAAATGAGTGTGGGTCTTACTCCAGATTATCAGAAGTCACAGAAGAAGGGAAAGGAGAGACCATCACCATGTGAAAGGAAAACCAAGTAACCCCAAGGATCACTGACAGCCAGCACCAGAATGCTACAGTCTTTGCTGAGAAAGGAACCCTTGCAAATATCTGGACTTGGGACTTCCTTTAGCCTCAAAACCATGAGCCAATGATCTCCTGTGTTGAAGTCAACCCACTGCGTGGTATTTGAAATAGCAGCTCGGGAAAACTAAGACAGTAAATGTGTGATTTCTTTTACTAGATCCCAAGATTCACTAAGGCAGGCTTTGTGAATTTTATTTGGTAATAAGAATAATTTCCTGTATATAAAATATATTCTCTTGAAGGACAAAAATTATATCATCTTTTTCAAATACCAGTATTGTAATGAAGGTTTTACTTGGAAAAAAATAAGGAATAATACAACAACCAGCATTGAAGTGGTTCATACATAAATAGGATACTTTCCTAGTGTGATATTATTTAAAGGAAAGTTTAATTTATGGCATAGTGATATTTTTCTAAAGTTTTATTTGTTTCAAGAAATAAATTACATTCCAGAAGCTCTGTGAAAGTCTTTCTTTCTCAAAAGAAAACACAAGAGTTATATGCATGAGCTTTGTGGTCCTATTTACAAAGTAGCATGGACTGAAACAATAAAAAATTATTTTTTAATGTTTACTGCACTTTGAAACAAAAATCTGATTCTTAATTTTTTCATGTTTTTCCAATAGAAGGTCTTAGAAATTTATTTGGGACACTTAAGTATATTGAAAGGAAAATCCTCCAACTAACAAACAAAATATGCCCTTTTTGAAGATCCTTGGTTTTGGAGAGTTTATAGTTTGGAGTGTTTATAGGGGGAGATTCTCTCTTCTACCATATTTTAAAATTTTGTTTAAAAATCTTGAGGAAAAGAAAACAAATGACTTGAAATTTCTTCTTTGTTTCTGATCAAGATTTGATCATTACAACTTTAAATAAAAAAACAAAAAAGTAGTAGAGCTTAAACTGCTACCAGTTTTATAAAATGGATTATCCAATATCTCCTTTCCAATTTTACTATGAAATCTTTTTGAAATAAAGCTAAATATGTATCTAATAGTTCTGTTTACTTTGGCAACATTAAGTGGAAAGATGAAGCAATGACTTATATCATTTCCCAAAGAATGTTTTATTTAACTCAAGTTCCCTGGAATTAAGAGGCAATCTATGAAAATAAATTGTATTGTTTAGAAAAATAAATGCAGCAAATACCAAATACTGGATTAAAACAATAGACAGGTGAATTTACTCCAGGATGTTTCAGTGGAAATGTTAAATTGCCCCAGGGCTCAATTTTTGGTCCTGATCTCTTTCTATATATACATACTCCCTTGGTCATTTCATCCATTCTTACAGCTTTAAATGCCGTCTACATGCCCAAGACATCCTAACATGCACCCCTCACCCTGGCATCTCTCTTGAACTTCAGACACTTAGACCCTTAGTACAACAGCCTACTCAACACCTCCCGTGGATGTCTAATTGTCCTCTCAATCTTAACATATCCAAAACTTAGCTCCTGGTATCCATCCCCAAACCTCTCTATCTCAGTGAATGACAATTCCGTTCTTCTATTTGCTTTGGGAAAATATAAAAATAAAATGAAGTCATTCTTGACTCCAGTCCTTATATTATACTCTTTTTCAGCAAATCATGTCCTTTCTACTTGGAATATATCATGAGTCCAATTACTTTTCACTGCTACGAGTGAATGTATACACTGGTCCAACTTCCTACCATCTCTTCCCTGAATTATTGCAATAGCCTTCTATCTGGGAGTTGTTTTTACTATTGGCTCGACCTCAGTCTATTCTCCACAAACATCAAAGTTGTTTGCCACCTTTAAAATGTAATTCTTATCATGTCATTCTTCTGCTCAAAGCCCTCCTATATGTTTACATCTTAAACCAAAGTTCTTTCAATGTCTACATGATCCTTTGAGATGTGGTCCTGGTTATTTTTCTGTCCTCATTTCCTACTGTTCTCTTCATTTGTTCATCTCCAGCCACTGGGGCCTTCTTTTTCAGGAACACACCAGACTCATTCTCTACCTCAGGCATTTGGATTTGATGCTCTCTCTGCCTAGAATCGCCCTTATTCACAAGGCTCAATCCCTCACTTTCTTAAACTCTTTTCTCTAAAATCACTCACTCAATGGGGCTTTCCCTCACCACTCTACCTAAATTGAAACCTGAGATTTCATAAATACCCACTCTTTTTGTCTCCCCTTACCTACTTTTGTTTTTCTCCTCAACACTACTTAGTTTACTTACTTATCTTGGTTATTAACTGTCTCCCCTACTAAAAGGGAAACTCTCTGAAGGCCAGATTTTTTTAACTGTGGGTTCACAGTTGTGTCCCAGTGCCAAGTAATGTAGTTTATGCATAGTAGATGCTTACCAAATATTTGATGAATAAATGATTTCCTTTGAACTGTCTGAAAGTTGCATAATGCATCGATGCGCTAGTTATTTATTCCCAGCTTCTGGGAGCTAATATGGCTCAAAGTCATTCATCAGCAATTTAAGGGTATTCTATTTGCCATTTTTACAATGTTTGGCCTCTCTTTTCCTTTCTTGCCTCCAGGAGGTGAGAACTAACTTTCATTTCTAAATGCCTGTGTGAAGTGATATGTACTTATACTGCTTTTCATGTGTGAGAAATGTTAAAATTTTAAGATACTTGTTCATGTACTAAAAGTGGAAATCTTCCCATGAGGTAATAAATGGAGCTTTTAGGGAAGATGCTGGCACTTGAATGATTGGCAAGTCTTTTCAACAGAGCCACACAAATGTCAAATTAACTTTAAGGTTTGCTGAGCACATTAATGATTAACCACTCAAAGCAGAACAAGAGAATGGTCTATATTAACACAAAGTTTTATGGTATCTGTGTTCACATACTTGAAGACTAAGAACTGCAATATCAATGGATTAAGGTCACGCCATAAACTTCTGGTTGTATTTCTATTTGTGAATTGTTTAATCACACAAGTGACTTTTAGAAAAATATCGAATTATGTCAGTTGAATTTTAAGAAAAATATCCAGTCCACTTACATAAGGACAGTAATTGCCAAGGTAATTCAAGGCAGATGCTTTTAATACAAGAACTTTTTCTCATCAAAGTATAATCACCAGAGCAATGAAAGAGAAAATAGATAAATGGGACCTCCTCAAAAGTAAACACTTTTACACCTCAAAGGACTTTGTCAAAAGGGTAAAAGGCAGCCAGTTCAATGGGAGAAAATATTGGGCAATCAAATATCTGATAAGGGTTTAATATCCATGATATATAAAGATCATACAACTCAACAATAAAAACACAAACTACCCGATTTTAAAAAATGGACAAGAGACTTGAAGAGACAATTGTCCAAATAAGAAATCCAAATGGTAAATAAACACATGAAAAAATGTTCAACATCACTAATGATTAGGGAAATGCAAGCAAAACTACAATGAAATATCATTTCATACCTGCTAGATTGGCTGCTATTAAAACGTCAGGAAATTGTAAATACTTGAGAGGATGTGGAGAGTTAGGAACACTTATTCACTGTTGGTGGGAATGTAGAATGGTACAGCCACTGTGGAGAACTGTTTGACTGTTCCTAAGGAAGTTGAATATAGACTTGCCATGTGACCTGGCAATATCATTACTAGGTATATACTCAGAAGAACTGAGAACACAGATGCAAGCAGACATCTGCACAAAGATGTTCATAGCAGCCGTATACACGGTAGCCAAAAGATGGAAACAACCCAGGCGTCCATCAACTGATGAATGGAGAAATAAATTGTGGTATAGACACACGATGGAATATTATGCAGCTGTAAGAAGAAATGAAGTCGTGAAGCATATGACAACATGGATGAATATAGAGGACTTTATGTTGAGGGAAGCAAGCCAGACACAAAAGGACAAATACTGTATGATTTTGCTATTATGAACTAAATATATAATGTTAACTCACAGATTTAATAATTAGAATATAGGTCACCAGAAAATAGAAAAAGGGTAGAGAATGGAAAGCTGAGGGTTAATCTGTGCATAATTAGTAAAAAGTTTGTTTGTAAATCTTTGAAAATGAATAGAAATGGTGAAGAATATCATGGTATTTGTAAGTAGCAGAGCTATTGTATGGGTATGACAATGGTTGAAAGGGAGAGTCTGTGGTCATGTATTTTACTAGAAGGAAAGCTAAAAATAGTAACATGGGACTGTATTACCTAGTGAAACCTCATGTAAAACATGAAGAGGGTGAAATTGGCTATATAAAATTGTTTTTACAAAATATAAATACAAATATACTAGAGAGAAGGAAAAAGAATAGCAGCTATGTACCACAGGGGAAGTACAGAGAGACTGAGAGGTGATGAGTTTTGTTTGTTTTTGTTTATTATTATTATTGGAATAATGAAATTGCTCTAAGAATGATTGAATTTATGAATGCACTAAAATGTGATTACACCTAATACCATTGATTATACACTTTAGATGGATTTCTGCTTTATTAATATGTATCAATAAAATTGATTTGTTTAAAAAAAAAGGTGTAATTTCCAAAAAATATTTTTAAAAGACTTTTTCCAGGTGTTTTATCACCTGGAAATTAACTTTTCTAAAATCTTATCTATTAAATCACTATATTAAACACATGACAAAGATTTACTAACTCACTAATGAGGGAATTAATAAGATGGCAAAACTGGTTTAAAGACCATTTTGATACTCTGGATGTTTATAAGTGTGTATTTATAAAATGTTGGAATAAGATTGCTAGGTTACCTACAGAACTGGTTAATGTCCTTCGGGACAAGAAAATCATACACTGTGAAATTATCTTTTCTACAAAAGAGAAATCATTTACATCCTTACTGAAAAAAATTTACACATTAACATGTAACTTCACATAATCAGAAACTTCAATAAATAGAATTAGTATGTCACACAAGAAGACATTAACTAGATCAGCACTGCCCAACATAAATATAATGTGAGCCACATATGTAATTTTAAATTTTCCAGTAGGAAAGTGGTGATGGTAGCATAGCATTGTGAATGTAATTAACGGTACTGAGATGTATATCTGAATGTGGTTAAAAGGGAAAATGCTAGGTAGTATATATGTAACAGAACAATTAAAAAAAAAAAATCCATGGCATACAAACAGTGACCCCTGAGCTAAACCATGAACTATAGTTAATAGTACAATTACAAAAATGTGCTTTCATCAATTGTAACAAATGTTCCACACTAATGCAAGGTGTTAGTAATAAAGTGGTAAATGAGAATCCTATATTTTATGCACATTTGTGTTCTGTAAACCCACACCTTCTCTAATAAGGAAAAAAGGGAAAATAAATTTAATAACATAGCTTGCTTAACCCAATGTATAAAGAATATTATCATTTTAGCATGTAATATAACAAATTACTAATGAGCTACTTCACATTGTTTTTTTTTTTTCATACGAAGTCATCAAAGTCGAGTTGTACATTATACATACAGCACATCTCAATTTGGACTAGCCATGTTTCAAGTGCTCAGTAGCCACGCATGGCAAGTGTACCGTATTGGACAGCATAGCTTTAGATGATTAAACAGTCACTGAATAAGCTTGTTAAACAATTTCTTAGAATGAGTTTAAAGGTTATGCTGTACTTTTTTGTTATTATTTCCAAGTTTTGGGTCATTTTTAATAATTACTGTTGGGAATCTTTATCTTTTTTATTGGATCCCAGTGTATGAAATGATAAAAAATAGAATCTTTTTTCAGATTTATCTTATTTAATAAATGCTTATTTGAAAAAATTATTCAAATGATATTTTTGTCAGTCGTATAGCTTGAGCTTTTAACTAAAGATTCTTTACTTTAAATTATAATTAAACTACTCTGTGATGGATAATTAAATATCCATCACAGAAACATGTAATAACTAAGCTGTACTGAGGATATACCCTGAGCCAGTTACTCTATGCCTCTTCGTATTTATTATCTAATTTAATTCTCACAAAACCCTTTAAAATAATTAGTATTATTACTACCATGTTAAAGATGGAGAGGTTGAGTTTAAGGAATTTGTCAAAGACCACACAGCTTTTAAGAAGGACTTGGAAACAAAATCCAGACTTCTTAACTGCAAAACCTGAACTATTGACCACCATGCTATTCATGGAGATCACCTGAAAATAAACTTTCCTAACCCATATCCTTAAATACCTAAACATTTATTCTGCAGATTAAAATTAAGGATTTGTTATAAGAGCAGAAGGTTTTTGCATTCATTCTTTATACTGAGAGAAAGATTTCTCTGTTTTCCAGGAGTAGAAAGAACCTATGACAAAAAAAAGATGTTTTTATGAATAATTAAGGAAACATGCAATTTCTTCATTAGTTAAAACATTAAATAGGGAAATAAGTCCTAATATTAAATTGTAGTGGTACCAAATTTAGCACTCTTCTTTTATCTTAGTCCTACTTAACAAATTTGATATTTAACCCGTGTTTATTTGGTAGCCAGAAAGTAGAAAGGGTTAATTCAGATTCTCACAATTACAAAACGCAATTCTGAAGGCCTTTTAAATTGATATTGTAAAGTAAAAGAATATTGAAATAGAAGTGAAAGTAAGAATAAGCTCCTTGCTTGATGATTTTTGAAAGGCAGAAGTCTTCTGGAGGAAGTGTGGCCAAGGGAAATAAGTAACTACCTAACAATAGTTTGGCAGCTTTTCTTCTTTTTCTAGTTTTTGGTTCAATTTGTATAAACTGTTCCTGAATATGCGGTAGATTTTCCTTCTCGGATGCTTTCTTAGAAAGGAAACTTTCAATTAATAATTCCATGTGGTTATTGGATAAGAGTCTATTTCACTTGTTTTTTCAGCTCTTTGTAAGTCATATACCCATTTTATTTGGTTTACTAATGTATTCTCAAATTAGTATTTGCAACATAATTTGATAAGTTTGAATATGTCTAAAATATCTTTAGTAATTTCACTGACTTCATTTTATGTTTTGTTTGGTTAAATGTATACTCTTATTGATAAATCAATCTTCAAATGCATGTCTGTCTTACCAAATTTTTTAATAAAATACTTTCAGTTTTATAAATCCTATCTTTTATACTCCATTTCATTTTTATATCTTTATTATTCCCTTCTTTTTTGGTTTTTTTGTTTGTTCATTTTTTCTGTTGCTTTTTTTCTACCTTTTCTATTTACTGCTTTATTAGCTTTGAATTATTTCCTAGAATGAAAAGTACACATTCTATAAAAGGACATCATGTTTTCAATTCACTTGTTGCTTTTGTCTCGTATTCTTTATTTCCTTCAAATTCTTGTGTCCTCACAAGATTTACTCAATAACTTGAACATGACATATAGTTTATTTTATTCCAGACTTCTGTAATATATATATGTATATATATATAATATATATATTATGCTTCCTTTCTAGAGTAGTGACTTTCTTTAACAATTTGGCTATTACATATACTTACCCTTCTCAGAGAATGGGGTAGAAAATATAAAGGATAAGAACTGAGAAAAGTTTTAAAAATTAAAACCAAGTGAAGGGGGAGCAGATGTGGCTCAAGAAGTTGAGCGCCTGCCTCCCACATGGGAGGTCACAGATTCAGTTCCCAGTGTCTCCTAAAGGAAAAATAATAAACAGACAATGAGTAAACAATGAGCAAATGAGGGAGCCATCTCAGAGGGGCAGAACAAACAAACAAAAAACATATCAATTACAGAATATTTAAAGGATGTATCTTTATCATATTTACACATACCTGCATTTCATTTATCAAAAAAAAAAGAACCAAAACAAACAAACAAACAAAAAAAAACAAGTGAAAAGAATACATTCTCCCAAAGGCAACAGCAATTTATAAATTGAGCTGCCATCAGTCTTCCCAGGTTTAATGCTTTCATAATTTTGAACTACCCTTTCAAGTAATAAAAATAAATTTAAAAAAGAAAAATCATTTTCCACATGATATTACTGTTCAAAAAACTATATATACATATAGAGAGAGATTAGAAAGATATATATATTAAAATATTTAAAGTGATTATGTCAGATTAGAATTGTTAATGCCATTATATATTCTCTCAATATTCTTCAATTTATATGCATTCATTTAGCAAGTAGAAAAGAAACCACAATGAATGCTAATAAAAATTCAAACCAAGTTAACCATCCCCCCAAAAAAATATTTTTAATGCTGATTTTTCCTTTAAATTTTTGATCCAAGTATGCCTATAAATATTTTTAGAAATCAAATTGCATTTTTCCTACCTAATCCTGGCCTGAAAATGAGTGTCATCTGTCTAGCTGATGTTTATGGATGGAATATTAACCTTAGTTATTTTCAGAAATATTAAGCTAAAACCAAAAGTTGAAAAAACACTGTAGAAGCTTTGAAAAAAATTACCTTAAGAAAAGGTTGAAAATCATTCCTATCTATTTGAAATATTTTGTGAAAGCCTATGATTTCAGAGAAGGCCAAAATTATCTAGAAGGGGAAGCTACATGTAAAAATAGTACCAGCTAAATTACCTAATAAGAGACCGATGTGGAGGAAATGTCATAGCAAGAGATGATCTGGTCAGATGAAACAATTTCGGACCAGCCATCAGTCTTTTGCATTCAGATCGAATTACTCTGTTTTCCTTTGGTGAGCCTTTGTCATCTGAACAGCAAGATGGGACTCTGAACTGAATAATCTTGAAGATCTCACCCAGCTCTTAACTTTTACCTCTGGTTTTATGTTTATTTAACTGCAGCCTATTTAGGTTTAGTAAATTGGCTAGCAACACAACCACATATGCAAAATTATTTTACACATAGATGAAATATCTAAAGGGAAAAATGTAATTATAAAATTACTAGAAGATAATGTGGGAGAAGACTTTTAAGCCCAGGGTGGAAAGGTACACCCAGAAGACCAGGAGAAAATATTTGAAACATATGTCTGAATAAGGAGTTAATATCTCTAATATACTCAATTATTAAAGAAATAAAGAAAAAGAAAACACAAAATAGACAAACATAAGTAATATGAACATAAAACTCACAGAATACCTATAAACAAGGGAAAAAAGGAAATAAGTTCAACTTCACTATGAAGAAAATGCAAATTAAAATCAAATGCATTACAACTTTGTACCTATTGGATTTGTAATCGTTAAACTGATAACAGTAAGTGCTGGCTAGAGTCTGGAGAAATGGACAATCTCATACAGAGTTTTCAAGAATAAAAAGTTATACATTAAATTTGGAGAATACTTTGGAAGTACCTATTGAAATTTTTAAATGCAAATATAATGTGACCCATCAATTCCACTTTTAGGAATCTATCCTTCAGAAAGAGTGGTATTCATATGCAAAGTTAAATATATAAACCTGTCCCTTTAAGTATTATTGGTAAAATAATAGGGAAAAAATCTGGGAAGAAAAACCGAATGTATTCCAAGGTAAGAATAGTACATTTATACAATATGCTAGAAGGCAGCATCTTTTAAATGAGATAAAGCTATACATACTTATCTGAAAAAGTAATCCATGACCCATGAAAAGTAAAAATTATAAGGTGAATCCAAAGGCCTATCACGTGTATATTCATGTGTATATGCATATTTATATGTATGTGTGCATGTATATATTTGTGTATGAATATATATTTGTGTAAATATACATGCTTTGTATGTGTATAATATTGCTAGATAATATTTATTGAGCCCTTACTCTGTGCTAGGCATTATCCTAAGCACTTGACATGAATTAACTCAACTGATCTGCAGAACAATCCTATGATGTAGAGACTAGCTGTTTTTCCTTTTTAAAGAGGCAACAAAAGATTTGCCCAAGTCACATAGTAAATGACGGAGCTGGAATTGATTCCAAGCAATTGGCCTCCAGAACCTGCACCCAAATTCTCTGAACAGGATCAGTCTGAAAGTAGGACATCGGGCCACAAGACTTAGTTGGTGTTGTCAAGTTCTAAGTTACCATGAATCCTAGGCTTTGGCCTCTGAGTCATCCATGAACATTTTAAGAGTGCTGTGCAATGTAAACGTGTCTGTTTCTTTTTTATTTTTTTTTTAAGGCTTGGGCTCCTTTTCTTCTCCAGTAGCCGTTAGGTGATTTCTCATTTTGATCTCTAAATTAATATTTCTAGGCCATTTTGCTAATTATTTGCTTTCTATGCTAACTTGAAGAGTATGTGAATTTAAAATATTAAGAGCCTGTTAGATAATAAACTCAGCTTTTGGAGAAAATACTGTCACTAGAATGAAAGAAGAAGCCTTTTCTCATATTCACAACAATAGTGGCTTAAATTCTAAGATGAATTGGCTTGCTGAGAATATTAATAATTAGCAATTTTAAGCAGTGAGGAGAAGTGTTCTACATTTGCATAAAGTTCTATATCAATAGTGAGCTAAAGATGGGCCTTTTCAAATTCTTATGATCAATAAATTGTGTTAGCAATTGGTAAAGGCCAGGGTATAGCCTGCTGCTTGTATTTTTCTTTGTGAAAGTTTTGAGTAACAAAGTTACAAACAGAAAAATATTAAATGATGTCATTGACAAGGTTATGTAGCGATTATCATGCACTAACCTTAGGAAAAAAAGAGCAGTGATTTCCAAGGCTAATTCAAACCAGATGCAGTTTACAACTCAGTGAAAGTTATTTTCCATTGAGAAAGTTGTCATTTTAAATAGATCTCAAGACAACTTGCAGAGTCTTTCAACAGTGTGGATATAAGTTGAATTTTTACTTCTTTCTGTGCAACAAATACGTTTCTAAACTTTCTTTTAAAAACAGTAATTTTGCCATATCCATTCCTACTCTTTTTAGATTAGATGTGAGTGATATATCAGAGAAAATAATAACTAATATTTATTGAGCACATTCTATAATTTAATTGTTAGGCATCTTTCTCTGCACTAATTTAACCTTTACAGCAATGTGTGTAAGCTTTCATAAATGTTTTCACTATACATTCATCATACCATTTTACAGATGAGGAGGTTTCTAACTTGTCAAAAGCCATAGAGCTTTATAATGGAGCTTCTGGAAATCAAGCCCTGGCTTGATTTTTTTTTTTTAATGTAAAGTCCAGATTCCCAAATACTACACTGTAGATTCTAGACACAATAATGCTTCTAGAGTTGTTAGCATGGGAATGGCAGGAATCAGATTTTAAGTATCTTATCTTCTCATCTTTAATTTTAAAACTGGAAAACGAATTCTGCTAAACATTATCCTCTATATTATTAAGTGTAGGACATGTTCATTTGTCTACAAAATTTGACATACAAATATAAAACGTTTCTTTAAAAATTATTATTCTTTTTAGAGTTGAAGAATGCCTTTTATACATGAAAAAAATGCCTTTTTATGTATTCTAGAATAGAAAAAAAAAGACTTAAAGAGAAGATAACTGCCATACTTTTAAGGACCATAGAGATATTCCGTATTTTTTGCTGCTTGAAACAGAAATAAAGTTAAAAATATTTAAATTTCAAACTCTTGTCCTTTTATTGAGAGAGAATTTAAAACTTTCATTCTATTTCCTCCTCTTCCATGATGTTGACAGTGAACAGATGGGCAGAACATTTTCTGTAGAAAGGATTCAATTTTATTCTCATAATCCCAAAAGGGAAAGTTGAAGGCTATTTAAGATGAAATTCAACTTTGGTCATAAAAATAACACAAAGGGAAATTAACCTCCTGAAGACCTTTTCAAAGAAGTCACCCTTCTCTAAAACTGTGTTTATTTTACTTGATGTGACCAAGGAAAGAAGCCAGAGAGTTATAGTGTCATATTTTAAAAGCCAGCTATGTGGAGGCCTCCAGTATGATTCCCTCAGCCTAACAACATTCTTCAGTATTCATTTAAAACGTTTAAACATTTAAACTATCACTAGCTTTCATAATAACCGTGGAAATAAATGTTACTCGTTTTTCAGCTAATGTTTTAACATAGAAAGGTCTCTCTAAAACTAATTATTCATTAGTTTAAACAGCTCAATAAGATTAATCAATTTTATTCATTGATCTTTTGGGGGGGCAATTGCTCTCCTGGCTATATCTTGTAAAAAAAAAAAAAACCCTTCCTCTTCCTTCACAAATTTACTTGACTATAAAAAACACTCATTATTTGGCAGCTTAATTTTGGAATTGCTTGATAAGAGGGAAAGCAGTATCTATAGACAGGAGGTGTTTCCACACAAACTCACAGAGGAAGAAAACTGGCTAATGTTTCGCAACCATATGGTAAAGCAGCTCAGAGTTGCTCATTGTTTTGGAAATGGGTTGCATGGGTCAGGCCATAATTTCTCTTGAATTTAACAGTCATCCAGCCACATGATTCTAAGAGCTATATTCATTTCATAAATATTTCAGAAGGCAATTACAGGAAAATGATATTTTAACTCACATAAAACCCAACTTCATTATTGTTTTAGAAGTTTTTTATAAGGAGAATTTTAAATATACATAAAATTGACCTGAGAATATAAGTGAACCCCTATATGTCCATTACTTAACTTTGACAATCATTTTCACTTTGCCAAATCTATTTTATTTACCCTGGAGTATTTCAAAGTAAATCCTAGACATCATGTCATGTTATTCATAAATACTTTATTATATCTCTAAATTATAAAGAAGTACTTTATATTCTTTCCTTTTAGTTTTAAGGACGATATACTTTGTGATTTTTATTGTCATTGCAATAAATATTACAGTCATATAATAAAGACCATAAATGCAAGAGGATAATAATTAAGACCATTGGAAAGAATGTACCTGAAAGGGAAGAAACATTTTCCCTCATTTTTCTGCCTTCTCTTACTTTAAGTACTAATCAAGATATTTCCTTTTTGGCTGTTTCCTTAATTCAGTAAATATATACACTTATTAAGTTATTATGAGCTTTGATAAAAGAGAAAAATAAAGACTAAAATAAATGCAATATTAAGCATATTATCCTTAACAATCACTGGAACATTTTTGTAATGACAGCTTGAAAGGCTGCAATATTTCAGGTTATAGAAGCAACTCTTTTCTGTACGTTCTTAAACCAGAAGGCAATAAAATAGTAAATTAGTAACCCAGGTTTTACAGTCCATGTGATACACTTCCTGAATTAGATACTTTTCTTTTCATTGCACAAACTAAAAGTATACACAGGAAAAATAGAACCACTATATTCCTCTCCAACCATTCTTTTTGTGCTATTTTTTTTTAATGTAAAAAAATGTAAGTCCCCAATAATTGTAATAATTATATATAACAGTAAAATGATAATTTTATTATATTTTGTAATATTATAATACAATAAAAATAATTTTATTATAATAGGTTTAAATTTTTTTATTGATATGCCATCATTTAAATAATCTGTCACTTAAATATAGATAGATATATTTTAAATTTTTGTTGCTATTTTTATTTTGTTTTGTTTGAGGATTTTGGATCTCATGTACACAAAATTGAGTTAATGACATGCTTATAAAGAAGTGCACCTTTGCTCTTTTGTTTGTTATTTCACGATTTTTCTCATCCATTGCTCAATGTCAGTTCTCATCCCACCCTGCGCCAGGCACCCACTCATCTGCGGTTAGTGCACACTATTTCAATCCATCTTCCACATGCTTATTTGCAAATGTGTGCCTATGTAGTATGTTTTTATTAACACAGGCATAATTTAAAGGCAATAAATGACATTTCATTCTGTTTCTTATTATTTTATTTAATATTAGAGTTTTGAAATCTACCTATTCTTTGCTGCTCCTGGCCTCTGATACTACAATAGCATTCCTTTCGTGCATACCCAAACAGTACATTGTAAGGTAAATTATACATTTACTCATTTTTGAACTCCTACGTTACTCTCAACTTCTTTCAATCACAATATGCTTTGGTGGACATCATTGTACATGTCTACTTGTTTCTCTGCATAGAGCATCTATGGAGCATACACCCCAAAGAGGAATTTTGGGGCACAGAGCATGTGCCTACAATTTTCATTAAATGATGCCAGAATACTCTCCAAAAGACTACATCAGGTTTGATTCCCCACCCCCAATTTTGTATGAAGTTTCTTATTTCTCAACATCCTCACCAGCCTTTGATGTTATCTAAATTTCTAATTTTTGCCAATCCAATGGTTATAAAATAGTGCAATAGAAATAGTAGCATTATAGTGACTGTACTAGTTAGGAGCATGGGCTCAAAACACTCTGTCTGCTTTCAAATTCTAGATGCACCATTTAATACTTGTATAATTTCCTGTTGTTGTTTCCTAATCTGTAAAATGAGAAAACAATGATACAGGGTCATAGAGTTGCTCTAAGGATCAAAGCAGTTATATTTTAAAAGCACTTAATTGTGCCTGGACATAGTAAGCACTCAATAAATATTGGCGGGGCTGAAGTCTCTCTTCAGACCCCTGCCATGCTGGTGGAGGAGCTGAAGTCTATTCTTCAGACCCCCTCCATTGGGAGAGCTTCCCAATAAACTTCCTGCCTGCAATCATCAGTCTCTGCATCCCAGTGAGCACCGTTTTTCTCTAACATTCAGTGTCGAAACACCCAGGTCTGGAATCTCTGAGACTGACTGGTTGGTGAGGAATCCCCACCCTCCCACTGTCAAAAGAACCCATCCAACACCGGACACCAAATCATAACTGGGTCCATACATCTTGCGTGCAATAGCTCAGTTTATCCAAACAGCTGTCCAAGATGTCACCCATGATCCTGTACATGATCCTCTGCTGCTGCAAAAATACAGTGCCAGCTGCTGAGCCAGAAACCACAATATCTCAATGCCGAAAAGAGAACAGTAACTGAATCCCACAATGCCCCATAACAGCAGAAAGCAGCTGAATAATCAACACCCACCTTCCTGCTCTCCCTCTCCACCCAATAATATCAAAAAAGTTGGGAATGTTAGCCCCATTTAGCAAAATAACTCCCTGTGACCCCAGTCAGAGCCGGCAGGTCTCCCCTGCCCCATAGCAGATGACCCCCAACCCCCATTCCTGTCCCTAATCCAACAGGAATCTTGTTGTTTTTAATATTAACAAAACTGGGCAGGTAGAAGAAAATCTTAAAATTTCAAAAGAAAACATAGAGATCATTCAGAGGACCCGAGATAACAGCTATGGAAATCAATCCTGGTTATCCTCATTTCTCTCTTACTTTTCCTCACACCTGAAATCAGTCCTTTTACCCATTATAACACCACTACTGCTATTATTGCTGCTGCTTCTTTTTGGTCCTTGTCTCTTACAGCTTCTCGTCTGATTCACATCCGAATTGTACAATCAACAATTTAGGAATATGTGAACAGCATCTTCTTGCTACATGAACGCCAATACCAAGCTCTTCTGGACCAGAAATCAGAACCCACTGGACAGAACAGAAGGGAACCCTTCATGGCCCCATAACAGCAGGAAGTAGCCAGACTGAGAAGATGTCCCGAATCCCCTCACCCTTCTGTTCTGCCCAGTATTCCCATTACCTAGGTCCTTCATCATATATATGTATAATCAAAGAGTTAGGAATGTTAGAGTTTTTCCCTTAAGAGGTTTGCAATGATTGACAGGTCATAGGATGGTGAATCAGTGCCCCTGTGGCATAGGTTGAGGAAAGGCAGCCTCCAGCCATAACTCACTTAACCACTGAGCAAGCCATAGCTTAGGGGCAGCTCATCCCCTCCCAAGAATAAACAAAATGGAGCAGATAAGGGCCATCACTCCCTCCCCAGCCCATCCCACATTCCAAGACCTCCTAATCCACTCCCCCCTGGCCATTTGACCCCAGGCTGTACTCAGTTTCCCTGCTTATTGATGTACTCTATAAAGCATATCCACCACTCTCTGGGGGTGGGCTGAAGTCTATTCTTTAGACCCCTCCATTGGGAGAGCTTCCCAATAAATTTCCTGCCTGCATTCATCAGTCAAAAATAAATAAATAAATAAATAAATAAATAAATAAATAAATAAACATTGGCTATAGAATTCCATCAATTAATAGTGAGGTCCAAATCAATGAATACTCTTCAGAAAATTAGCAGCCATTCAGATAACTCTATGTCCTTAAATTATTTTTCTATAAGGTTGCTTGGCTTTAGGCTTGCTGAGTCTTTTTGTTTATATATATATGTATTCTTGATATACTTATAGAAATTGAAGAGATTTTTCAGTCTACAACCATCACTTGATTTTATCTTTGTTTTATTTTGAATTTTCACCTTAGTTTGAGACAGACAGATTGATTACTTTTCCCCATTATACTTCATGCTTTTTTAGTTTTGTTTAAAAATTCTCTTCTCTGAAAATATAGAGATATTCAATTTTACAGATTTTGATCTTTTTGAATTTGTATTTCATTTTCTATGACATTCATATCCTTTGATAATCCTGTTGCATATTCTTATTAAGTTATATTTATTTGTCAATAGAATCTCTTAGGCTTTTATTTATGTAATTATCATTGTCAAATCATAACTCTATAGCCTTGTTGGGGTAAATAAAATAAATGTCAGATCAATATACTACTTCTTGTGAATTAGTCTACCTTCCCTGGTGGGTACCTTGATATCTGAGTCCTGAAAATTATAGGTGTTAAGATGACCCTCGGCAAATTGAAACCAACCAAATAGCACCAGCTTCCTCTCTTGCATTTTAACCTATCATAGTCAACTAGTTCTGATATTTGGAAGAGTTCATAATCATTGACGAAAACTATCTTTAAAATGTAACTTTCATTGTATCTCAGGACAGTCTAAAAAAGAAAACTGTACCAACTGGTACACAACAGTAAAACTGGTGGTGCTCATCATCATCAAGGACCAACATGACTTTGAGAAAGTTACTTAACCCATATGTGTAGCTCAGTTTTTCCTTCATGAAAATGAAGATGATAATAAAGGCACACAACTCATGACTGGTATGATGATTAAGTTGGTAATTCATGTTAACACTTGATCATTACATGGCACACACACAATATTCAAAAGTTATCCATGTTTATTTACAATGTAAGACCAAATCTGAACATACAAATATGTATCTTGGTTTTTTCTCTTTCACTCACTATATTAGGAAAAACTTCCCAATCACTAATATTCTTCTAAAACATTTCCATACTCCTTAGCAGTCACCTCTCAATCCCTCTGTCCTTCCCCAGCCATACATAGCCACCAATCTATGTCTGTCTCTAGAGATTTCTTTATCTTTACATTTTATGTAAATGGAATCATAAAATATGCAGTACTTTGTGTCTGGTTTCTTTCACTTAGCATATTTTTTTAATTACAGAAGTTGTAGGTTTATAGAAAAGTCATGTAAAAAATATAACATTCCCATATACTCCCCTATTGTTAGCACTTTGCATTAGTGTAGTAACTTTGATACAACTGATGAAAGAATATTAAAATAGTACTGTTAACTATAGTCCATAGTTTACATTAGGTGTATTTTCCCATATACAACCCTATTACTAATACCTTGTAATAATATAGGACATTTGTTATAATTCATGAAAGAACATTCATATAGTTGTACTATTAACCATAGTCCATCATCCACAACAGGGTTCACAGTGAAATATAGTCCTATGTTTTATCTTCTTTCATTCTAGTAACATACATGAGCCAAAACTTCCCCTTTCAATCATTCATGAACATAATTCAGCACTCATAATAATGTGCTACCATCACCACTATCCATTTCCAAACCATTAAAATCAACCTACATAAAAGTTCTGCACAAATTAAGGTTAAGGTCCACATTACTGACCCTCTATCTACCCCTTGGTAACCTATATTCTAGATTCTAACTCTTTGAGTTTGCTTATAATAATTAATTCATGTCAGGGAGATCATACAATATTTGTCCTTTTATGTTTGGCTTAGTTCACTCAGAATAATGTCCAAAAGGTTCATCCATATTGTCACATGCATCAGTATAATTCATTACTTTTTACAGCTGAATAATATTCCCTCCCATGTATGTACCACATTTTGTTTATCCAGTCATCCACTGATAGACATTGGTTTGCTTCCATTTTTTTGGCAATTGTGAATAATGTCACTATGAACATCAGTGTGCAAATATCTGTTTGAGTCCCTGCTTTCAAATTCTCTGGTATATACCAAGTAGTGGGATTGCTGGGTCTAATGGGTCTAATGGTAACTCTATACTTAGCTTCCTGAGGAACTGGCAAACTGTCTTCCACAGCGGCTGCACCATTTTATAAACCCACTAGCAATGAATGAGTGTTCCTTTTTCTCTATATCTTCTCCAACACTTGTAATCTTGTTTATTTGTTTTTTGACAGTGGCCATTCCAGTGGATGTGAAATGATATCTCAACGTGGTTTTCATTTGCATTTCCTTAATAGCTAATGACATTGAATATCTTTTCTTGTGCTTGTTAGCCACTTGTATTTCCTATTTGAAGAAATGTCTATTAAAATCTTTTGCCCATGTTTTAATTGGGTTGTCTTTTTATTGTTGAGTTATAGGATTTCTTTATGTATTTTTAATATTAAATTCCTACTGGATATGTGGCTTCCAAATATTTTCACCCATTGAGTAGGTTGTCTTTTCACTTTCATAACAAAGTCCTTTGATGCACAAAACTTTTTAATTTTGAAGAGGTCCCATTTATCTAATTTTTTCTTTCATTCCTTATGCTTAGGGTGTAAAGTGTAGGAAATTATGCCTAACACAAGATTCTGAAGATGCTTCAGTACATTTTCTTCTAGGAATTTTATATTCCTGGTTCTTATATTAAGTCTTTGATTCATTTTGAATTCATTTTTGTGTATGGTGTGAGATAGGAGTCCTCTTTCAATTTTTGCATATGGATATCCAGTTCTCCCAGCACCATTTGTTGAAGAGGCTATTATTTCCCATTTGAGTGGACTTGGCAGCCTTGTCAAAAATCAATTGGCCAGAAGCAAGATGGCGGCAGAGTACAGAGCTCCGAGAATCAGCTCCTGCTACAGGGCAGTTGGTGATCACCCACAACTAACTAGAGCACTTATTTGGGGACTGCAGGAGTACGGCAGTGGATCCTGAAACATCCTTCAAAGAATGGAAGGAGGAGACTGCCCATCTGCAGAGAAGATTCAAAAGTGTCCATGCCACGGAGGCCAGTGCCCATCCTCTTACTGGAGGCACAAGCCACCTGGAGAGCTGTTCCGTGGCTGGAATTGAAAGCTCCACTTCCCAAAATGAGGGAGGAAGAGACGGTTGGGCACCAACTTCAGCTATTGATTAGTAAATCCAGCAGGCTAAAGTATAATCCTAAGAACAACTGAAATTTGAACCTGTCCAAGTAAGAAAGAGATCGGTGGCCACCATCTTAACTCCGCACCTGATTAAGTGGGGAAGCGGGGCTGACTGAAAATCACAGTGCTGGTGGGGACCGGCTTTTTTCCATCTATATCAGATTGCCTCTCTGGTGTAAGTCCCAGGCCCACCTCGGGCAGGGAGGAAACTGGGGGGAGCTGCGCCAGCCTCTCTGGGAAATGACAGGCCATGCAGTGGAGGCTGGTTATCATCCTACTTTGGCAGCGCAAGCCACCCCAGGAGCTATTCTGTGGCAGGAATTGGAAGCTCAATTTCCCAAAAACAGGGGAGGAGGAGACAGTTGGCCACCGATTTCAGCTACTAATTAGTCAATTCAGCTGGCTAAAGTGTAACCCTAAGAACAGCTAAAGAACAGCATTTCCAAGTCAGAAGGAGGCCGGTAGCCGCCATTTTGACTCCATCTCCAGCATGAGGGAAAGCCAAGCTGACTGGAAAGCACAGTGACAGTAGAGTTGGGTTTCTTTCACTCAGATTGGCCAGCAGCCCTGGCCTAGGCCTCAGCCCTATCTCTACCAGGAAGGAAGCTGACAGGCCCTGCACCAGCCATACAGGTAACTGCAGGTACATTTAGCTGGCACAGACTGAATAATCGGAAATCTACCAGGGTAACTGTGGTCATATTGGACCTGTACTGCATAGGTTGCTGCCCACAACTGCAGCTCCATCCCAGACCCAGGTAGGGAAGAAAGGGACGTGAAGCTTCATCAGTCTCTCTGGGCAACTACAGTCTAGGCCTGCATGACTTGAATAATTCCACACAGCTGTGGCTCTGTCCATCCCCCTGGCAAAGGAGAAAGTAGGGAGAAGCTTCATTGGTCCTTGGGGCAATGAGGTCAACTTGAGCCTCCACAGCTTATAGCACCAACTACATCCTTAGCTCCTACTACACAACCAGCAAGGGAGAAAGGGCATGAAACCCTGAACTGAAGAGAAAAACTGCATCCAGAATGAATACTCTAGTAAGCCAGATGCCAAGACACCAACAAAGAATTACAATCCACACCAAGAAACAGAAAGACTGGCCCAGTTAAAGGAACAAGATTAGCCCCCAGATGACATAAAGGAGTTGAGACAACTAATTGTAGATGTTCAAACAAATCTCCTTAATAAATTCAATGAGAAAATGGCTAAAGAAATTAAGGATATTAAGAAGACATTGGATGAGCACAAGGAAGAATTTGAAAGCATACATAGAAAAATACCAGATCTTATGGGAATGAAAGGTGCAATAAATGAAATTAAAAATACACTGGAATCATAAAATAGCAGATTTGAGGAGGCAGAAGAAAGGATTGGTGAGCTTGAAGAAATGGCCTCTGAAAGTAAACATACAAAAGAACAGATGAAGAAAAGATTGGAAAAACTTGAACAAGGTCTTAGGGAACTAAAGGATAGAAAGAGACATGCAAACATACATGTCATGGGTGTCCTAGAAGGAGAAGAGAAGGAAAAAGAGGCAGAAGGAATATTTGAAGAAATAATGGTAGGAAAGTTCCCAACCCCATTGAAGGACATAGATATCCATGTCCAAGAAACACGATGTACTCCCATCTGAAAAAATCTAAATAGAACAACTCCGAGACACTTACTAATCAGAATGTCAAATGCCAAAGATAAAGAGAATTCTGAAAGCAGCAAGAGAAAAGCAATGCATAACATATAAAGGATACCCAATAAGATTAAGTGCCAATCTCTCATCAGAAACCATGGAGGCAAGAAGACAGGTGTATGATATATTTAAGATGCTGCAAGAGAAAAACTTCCATCCAGGAATCTTATACCTGGCAAGATTGTCTTCAAAAATGAAGGCGAGTTTAGAATATTCACAGATAAACAAACTGAGAGAGTTTATAACCGAGAGACCTGCTTTGCAGGAAATACTAAAGGTTGTGCTACAGCTTGAAAAGAAAAGACAGGAGAGAGAGGTCTGGAAAAGAGTTTAGAAATGAAGATTATATCAATAAAAGTAACTAAAAGGGTCGAAAGAGTGGTGAAAATAAAATATGACAGATAAAACCCAAATATTCAGGAATAAACTTAACCAACAATGTAAAGCACTTGTACTCAGAAAATTACAACTCATTGTTAAAAGAAATCAAAAAAGACCTAGACAATTGGAAGAACATTCCATGCTCATGGATTGAAAGACTAAATATCATTAAGATGTCAATTCTATTCAAATTGATATACAGATTCAATGCAATCCCAATAAAAACTCCACCAACATTTTTTAAATAAATGGAAAACATGATTGTCAAATTTATTTGGAAGGGTAAGGGGTCCTGAATAGCCAGAAACATCTTAAAAATGAAAAGTGAAGTTGGGGGACTCTCATCTCCGGACTTTAAGTCATATTACCTAGCTAGAGTGGTAAAAACAGCATAGTACTGGCACAAGGACAGACACATAGACCAATGGAACCGAATTGATGGTTAAAAAACAGACCCTGACATCTATGGTCAAGTGATTTTTGACTAGCCTGTCAAACTCACCCAACTCGGGCAGAACAGTCCATTCAACAAATGGTGCTGAGAAAATTTGATATCCATAGCAAAAGGAAAGATGACCCCTATACAAAAATTAACTCAAAATGAATAAAAAACCTAAATAGAAAAGAACCATAAAGCTTCTAGAAGAAAATGTAGGAAAATATCTTCAAGACCTAGTGGTAGGTGGTGGATTCTTAAAGGAGATAAGAGGAGGACTGAGATGGATTACTGATATTTAATGTATGAGAATTTTTAATTAGCTTTACTGTAAACGTGTGGAAATGTACAGAGTTGATGGTAACACATTATAGTGAGTAACAGCTGGTTTATAAATGGGGATGTGGCTGAAAATGGTAGTCTAGGCATGTAAATGCCAATTGACAGAAAGCTAGAGAATAATCTAGGGACTGAATCACACAGTAAACCCAGAGGTGGATGAGAAGAGTGGTTGATGGTACAGATGCAAGAGTGCCCTTTGTGAGCTAGAGCAGGTGTACATCAGTATTGCAGGGTGGTGGGAATGTGGAGAAGCATGGGAAAAATACACCTGGAGTGACCTATGGAGTGTGGTTAACAGTAATAATGTAATATTTTTGCATCTATGCCAAAGATGTACTGTGTTGATAATAGGGGGTATGGAAAATGTGTGCCAAATGTATGCTGTGGAACTGGTAATAATCAGATGATACTATCTCATAATCTGTAACAAATGTTCCACCACGGTGTGGTGTGTTGATAGAGGGGTGTTGTTCGGGAATTCTGAACATGTGCATGATTGTTTTGTAAGTTTACAACTTTTGTCATAAAAATATATTTATATTATATGGGGTGGTTTGGGGGGAAAATACACCAAATGCAAGATAGGGACTGTAATTAGTAGTAAGAGTTTGACAATATTCTTTCATAGTTTGAACAAATGTCTCACGACAATGCAAGGTGTTGGTGGAGGGTTGATGAATGGGATCCTTGTATGATGTTATGAATGTTTGCTTTGTAGGTTCACAACTTTTACTACACATTTATTGTTTATGTATTTTCATGTGTAAATGATATAAATAATAATAGGGTGGGTTGGGGGGAAATACTTCAGTTAGTAGTAATATTATGAGGATGCTCTTTAATCATTAGTTAAAAATGTTTCACAACAATGCAAAGTAATGGTGTTAGGGTGAGGTATGAGAGCCCTGTATGATGTTATGTATGTTTGTTTTGTAAGTTCACAATTATTGCTATACACTTATTGTTTATGTATGTTCATGTATTAGTGATATATTTCAATAAATAAAATAATAATAATAATATTGACTAAAAAATCAATTGGTCATTGGTGTGAAGGTCTCTTTCTGAACTCTCAATTCAATTCCATTAGTCAATATATCTATTCTTCTGCCAGTACCATGCTGTTTTGACCACTGTAGCTTTGTAATATGTTTTAAAGTCAAGAAGGGTGAGTCCTCCAACTTCATTCTTTTTCAAGAGATTTTTGGCTATTTGGGCCCCTTATCCTTCCAAATAAATTTGATAATTGGCTTTTCCATTTCTGCAAAGTAGGTTGTTGGAATTTTTATTGGGATTGTGTTGAATCTTTAAATCATTTTGGACATCTTAGTGATATTTAGTCTTCCAATTCGTGAATACAGAATATCTTCCATTTATTTAGGTCTTCTTTGATTTCTTTTATCAATATTTTATAGCTTTCTGTGTACAAGCCCTTTACAGTCTTGGTTAAATTTATTGCTAGATATTTGATTCTTTTAGTTGCTATTGTAAATTGAATCTTTTCTTTATTTCTTCCTCAGATTGCTCATGACTAGTGTAACCATTGGGGAATTTGATGTAATTATGAATTCCAAAAATATAATTGGATCATGCCTGTAATCTGATCTGTTAATCTGGGCATGATTGAATTATGATTAGGGCGTTGACTGGGCCATGTCAGTCAGTAGGGTGTTGAGCCCCACCCCCTGGTGGGTGGGGAATTGAATGTAAAAGGCAAGGCAAAGAACAGAG